>KQ962575.1:4522-21949 GCA_001563735.1 Leucoagaricus sp. SymC.cos
GCACACCTGCAGCACCGTGCTGTAGGTATTGCCAAACCTGACAGGTTTCCAAAGCTGGCAGGCCAATCAGATATTCATATATATACTTCGTGGGCCTGCAGTTCAACGAGTAAATATTGACCTAATTAATTGAAATCACTCTTATGACAGCTAGGCATATGAAACAGATTATATTTTCTATCGAAACGAAATGCATACATGACTAGCTGCTAACATCCGAGTCAATCCTACAAGTTGAGAACGAAACAATAGGCGTTGCCACAATCATTCGTTGTACACTGTAGTGAAGGTCATAAATGAAGAACGAATGATATGTCAGAAACTCACCACGAAAGGATGGCCGTTGGAACATACGCGTCAAGCATCGGGAGTGATTTCAGCAAATATCTGAATGTCAATGAAATTATTATAGAAATGAAAGTGTAAGGCATCGACTGCAGTCCACAAAAGAGGTGATACGTAACATCGCGCGGTGCATATATGCACATTTTACAACACATATATTCAAGATTCGGGCAGTCAGAGATCAAGACTCGGAGCTCGAAGGACGTAGGCAGAATTTGGCAAGCATCAAGAATGAGGCAGTTTCTGGAGACGATGTTAGCGACCTGTGTAGGAGAAATGACATAGCAGCTGACGAGATGACAGGAAACGGACGAGGAGAGGTTTACTGTACTGGCCCAGAGGTAGTTCAGTGTGATCAAAGTCAGCCAAGACCTCGAACGAAATGACATAGCAGGGATCCTCCAACAAAGTATCTGCCCTGGTGTGTAGGCGAGAAAAGCAGCCACCCTGAAAGGCTAAGACGGTGGATGGCAGCGGTGATAATCTATACTGACGATGGCGACTGGTGATGGTAGATGAACAAGAACAGGAGTGAAGACGTGTCGCATTTGAACTGTGTCCTTGATCAGGTGACTTATTCCCACAGTCTATCGAGCTCCCAAAGTTAAGGGATACACTTATCTCAATTCTCAATACCAGTACCTTAACTCAGAAGTAGCCTGAGTGTAGCGTAGCTCAGTTTTCTGTATGTATTGACATTCTGTAAGGTCGTGAAGGTAATAACATGTTGACCTCATTCCCACGCAACAGAGATCCAAAGATATTAGCCAAATTCCTTGGGTGCCATGCTGACCTACTACACTGTAAGTCCAATTTACGCATGTAAATGGGTTGTTGGTGTACATATGGCTTTATTATGGCTGGTTTTTAGCAAGTGGTCATGTC
This sequence comes from Leucoagaricus sp. SymC.cos, assembly GCA_001563735.1. NCBI lineage: Eukaryota > Fungi > Basidiomycota > Agaricomycetes > Agaricales > Agaricaceae > Leucoagaricus > Leucoagaricus sp. SymC.cos. The sequence goes on from KQ962575.1 coordinate 5,753, forward strand.
TCATTTGAATATATGTCAGAATATATGCATTCTCTGGCCAGCTCATCTGGATATTATAGGGGAGGTTCAAATCAGGCATGCACAAGAACTGGTTGGTGAAGATGAGATCTGCGTTACCCCAGAGAACTGATGACCATACCTGCAGCAGATCTGTCCAGGGTGAAAATGCCCAGAAGGTGCTAGAAACACCCAGTGGGTATGCTGCAGGTATGTCTCTCACCATGCTGATATGCATGTTGCCTAACTGGTATGTAGAAGATATTTATATCACTGCTGAGTTTTTTGCAGATCTCTCGCACCTCAGTAGGGCATGTCATATCCGACAAGTATGTACATATATCTCTACCAAGTTTTTACTGATAAAAGTTGGTGGTGCAGAATCCAGAATTGAGACACTGCTGATCATTCTTCCTTTCTCATGTACCACCATCATTGTTTTTCAAGTGGTATTTTTTGATACTGAAACAACTATGACATTCAGAACTATGGGAGATAGTAGTAAAGGCAAGAAGAGTAAAGGTGGAAGTAGGAGCATTATCAGTATTGTGAAGAAGTTCACTGAAACATGTGCTGGCCAAAAGGTATCTGCTGTTGACCTTAAGGCAACTGAAGCAGCTATTGATAAAGCTGTTAAAGCTTCTGATAGTGAAAGTGACACTGAATACAAATCTTCTGAAGATGAGACAGAAAACCCCCCTAACATTCAAGGACATACTGAGTCACTCAAACAATCTGCAGCTCACTCTACAGCTGTATAAAATAGGACTCCTACTATCTGAGAACATATTATGTCTTCTGTTTGATCTATTGAATATACTAGAAATGAATGTTTAAACTCTCCACAACATTTACGTTTATGTGCTCCTTTAATAGCCCACATCTGTACACTACCACCAAATTAACAGGCTCTCAAATTTGAAGCCACCACCCCCATGGGACATTCTTTCACAGACAAATCTCTCTTTGTACAAATACCCAGAGGCATATATATTAGCAGTGTTTGTAAAGTACATAAGAACATCTCTACACCCTTGGATATACCATCTGCTCATCAAGAATATTCTACTGATTTCAATACCCACCACCCCCTTGACCAACTACAACAGTTTGATCAAGTGTCTAAAGTGAAGCCTCAAGAAACACTCTTTTATACTATTGCTAGACAACTTTGAGAATCTACTCATGATGCTGACAATTCCTCAGTCTTTGTCAATAACACACTATTGCTTATGCTTGGGCCACCTGTTTCAGGTCCTAACAAACTGCCAGTCTTATCCTCATAGAATGATGATATAGCTCAGATATTCAACACTGTTGGAGATATTTCTCCCCCTCCTGTCTCCAAACTCAACTCTTCTCTTGTTGTACCTGCTGGTGACTATACCTCACAGGCAATTACACAATCAACAGCTGTGCAAGCACAGCCATTGCCTTGAATCAATGATAAGGATACTATAATAAATATACAGGCTGGTACCTCTGCTACTGAAGGTGGCAAAGCACAGCCTAGTACTGATGGATCTCCAATGATTGAAGAATTCTTTGAATTCTTAGGTGAAGTATGCATGAATATACAAGAATGTGCCTTATGGCTCAAATATTTCCCTGTCAATGGGGGAAAATTCACTTCTGATTCCAATATAGCTGATGAGCTTGCATATCTTTTCACAGCCATAAACAATGGAGGCTGGAGTCATTCTGTTATAGATGATCTAAAAATCAATGAAGAATATACTCCTCAAGGGAGCAAACAATTTATTCTTCTCTAACTGATTGAAAAACTTTTCTTTCCAGATATCTATTGATATGACAAGAAAAAAGACAAGAGAAAGAAATAAGAAGTTGTCCCATCTTCTCAACCCAATGAAAACATGAACATTGATGCTAAGCCTGAATGCAAACTAAGGCCATCAAAGACTCCTCCCAAACTGCCTATCAAGGCCATATTTCTATTACTGAAACATACAGTCCCAGTGAGACCTCTGTTAAACATTCCCAATTCCATTCCTGTTTCCTCCCCAAAGAAGTCATTTGCAAGCATTGCATGCTCAAATGCTCCTTCTCTCTCTACCATCAAAGATCAAGCCATTGGCTTAGTTGAATTAACTAAGGTCTTTGGCAATAAACTGCCTGCTGAGCATATTGTTACTATATATCAGGCCTCTCTTAGTACTTCCTCTAACAAGAGTGCTTCTTCTAATAATACTAACAAAAGAAAGAAGTTTGTAGTCAAGACAACCACCAAAGAGCCTTCTAGAAAACAGGTCTTTATTTCTTACAATGATGTTATTATCTCCAGCTACCTATCTCATCACAAAGAAATTATCAAGTCTGTTAATTGAGGCCTCACCCAACAACACTCCAAACTACAAGTCAATTCCATTATTGAAGGAATATCTGGGCCATCTCTGGGTTTGTCTTTCAACACCAATCTGGTTCCAAATATATTAGAAATTAAGATTATCCATAAATGGGTAAAAAAGGTGGTCTCAGGTAACATTCTTGTTTCTCATGCTCCCATTTCCAAATTTTACCTCAAGATTGTGGGCATTAACTTCTACATCCTACCTGAGTGGCATAAAGATGGATCTACACAGCTTAAGGCTGACAATATTTTATATATCATAGATTGCAACCTACTTTTCCAATAAATTTTACTTGCCTTATCACTCCATATTATGAAAGCATCTGTGTATTCTGATATGGTGATTGTTTGGTTTAACATTTGGGACTCATAAAAGAGTACCAAGGCCAATTCACTAATTTACCAATCTTTTAATTTCAAAAATAATATAGCTATAATACTTGCATATAACATGCATCCCAGTATCCCCCAATGTCAGAATTGCTGGCAATGGGGTCACATTACAGTGAAATGCCAATCTCAGGATAGCACTGTACTAAATATTCTAGTCTTCATAAAACTGAGAACTACTGAATTTCTTCTTCATGCTGTAAAGCTAATGATAAAGTAAAATCTTCTTGTGTGGCCACTGCTGAAGATGAACCATGCCCACATGAATTTAAGTGTATCAACTGCAAAAGTGACCACTTTGCAAATAACAAATAATGCCTTTATTAGTGCAATTATTTCAACAAAACCTGGCACTCCAATAAAATGGAGAAAGCAAAAGCCCAACAGGCCCAATGTATTGAAGCAGCTATCCAATGCCACAACAACCTTTCTGCTATTTCTACCTCAGAAAGCTACCAAGGGCCCAATGTCTATAAATAAAAGAATTACTCATCAATAATTTAAGGATTCTTTCTTTCAACATTTGACATTCTTATTCTGCTATGGAAACTGTTCTTAATAACATAATTGACAATGTAAATATCATTTTCTTTTAAGAACCCACTTGGATTGTATTATAGCAGACTGTGTCTACTAATGATCCTCTAGGCAAAAATATAGTTGGAGCACTGCTTCATCTAAACTGGCTTTATATGCCACCTATGGATATTTTACCTTGAGTCATAGCATACATCCACCAGAGATTGTCTCACCTATGGCCCATAATTAGGACAGATTTCTTCTCTCCTGATATCATCACCATATCTCTGTTCTACAATGACACTACTCACTTCCTCATGTCAGTATACTCTGACTCAAAACACAATGCTCTTAACAACTTTCTTCATTATGCTATCACCTTACCACATTTCCTCTATATTAGGAGTGACTTCAACATCTGCTCTAAATACTAGGACTTAAATTACTGTTTTCATTCCTAATATGCAATATAACTGATTGACCTCATAAATAACTTGGGTCTAGACTGTCTGCCATTTAACAAAATAATCCCTACACATTACCCTTCTGACAAGAGCAAAAATCCCTCAGTAATCAATCTTATCTTTGTGTCTAATAATGTTGATGTTGATTGCTATTCTGTTCTTGATGGCCAAAGAGATTGCTCCAATCATGCTCCAATCATGATGATTATTCCTGTTAACCTGATAGTCATTCCTATTATAAAACAGATAATCAAACCCAATAGTTCAAATAAAAACAAATTTTTCAAAGAGTTGGCTGAAGAGCTTGGAGCACTTTGGCATGCTGATCTTTCAACTGAGAACAATATTAAACAGTTCTTGGCACAGATAGCTGCTCTTATCAGTTTGTTATGGAATAAACATGCAACTATGAGTAGTATTGTCTCATGCTCCAAGCTATGGTAGAATAAAGAGTGTAAGACAAAGTTGGAAGAGTATTGAAGAGATAAGTTGAAAATCAGATGAAAGAGGTTTCACCAAACTACCCATACAGTAAAATAAAATATTTTTGATGCAAAAATCGAGGAAATTTCCCAATTCAATGCCAGACCTTGGGACCTTATGACTTGGGCCAAATATTGCAAATTACCCCTGACCAAGGCAATCAAATATCAAGGCAAGCCTTGTAATACTCTAAATAAACTCTAGAAAGTGCTTGATAGTATCTACAACACTGCCAACAACTGTCCAGTCAATGAATCAATTCTAAATAATATTTCAACTCTTTCTTCATATGACTAGATGTCTTTCACCCTAAATAAGCTACTTCACAGCCTCAAGTCTTGCTCCAACCATTCTACACTAGATCTCAATCATATCACTTGGCATCACCTCTTTTCTTTAAAAAATCTTTTTAATAAATTTATAAAGTAGTGCATATTAGCAGTCTGCCCCCAGGCTACTGTTACAAGAGAGGGCCAGAAATAATTAGATAAGATACAATACAGCTAGAAAGTCCAAATCATCTACTGTGACCAGTGACTATCTAATGCTCCCCTCTATATCAAGTGATGAGGGCCTTATTGATATTTTGGTTTCATTGGGAATGGCCAAGCAAGTGCCCACCCATATGCTCAACTGCTGACATCTTCTAAGAGATAACCTGAAATACCCACCACCTTGGCAGTAGCACCAAGAGAGCATAATAAGATATAACACCATGACCTTCACATAGTGCACAGCATGCAGGCATGGGGCTCCTGTGGGGATCAGGCCCTGGGGAGGTAGTGCAGAGGGGTTACCTCTACAAGGACCTAGGATATTGACAGCCAGCTATAAAGACTAGCATACTAGGGGAAAACTTGGTGTTACCTCAAAGCACTTTTTCAAATCAATGATCATATCACTACCATCATCCTAAAACTTGCTAATACTTGTTTATCTGTAGGACACTTTCTCTCATATTTCAAGGAATCCATTTCCATTATTATTCCTAAGCCTAACAAGCCCTTCTATGATATGCTGAAAATGTTTTGACTTATTATCCTTCTTAATATGATTGGCAAACTCATTGAGAAAATGCTTGCCAAATGAATGTAGTTTGAAGCCAGCAAATACAAGGTGATTTTTCTTTGTCAATTTGGTGAAATCACATAACAAAGTGCTAAAGATGTTGGTGTTTATCTCACATATTTTATTTGCACTAGGTAGTGAAAAAGGATGTGTACTAGTGTTTTGGAATTTGATATTGCTCAATTCTTTCCATCTCTCAATTATTCTATGCTTTTGAACATTTTATGCAAACAAAGCTTTACTCCTAATATTATACAGTTTTTTTCTAATTATTTTGTTGGTCAATCTACCACATATTCTTACAATTCATTCTCTTTGCCATCCTTTGATGCTAGTGTAGGTGTAGGCCCAGGTTCAGCACTTTCTCCAATTTTGTCTGAATTATATCTTGCCCCTTTTCTTTATATTATATGTAGTAAAGCAGCAGGTCTGATTTCTCTCTTGTCTTTTGTGGATGATGGACTCATAGTCAGTCAGGGAGAGATGTGGAAGAGCTGTCATGACAAGATCATCATAACTTATAGGATTTTAATGAAGCTGTTTACTGACTTTGGGCTTATTCTCAAGCATAAAAAATCTGAAGTTTTCAACTTCTCTTGAGTTTATGGTGACACTAATCCCTCTATTGACTTAGGATTCACACCATTTACATCCATTTTCCCTCTTAAACCCAAACAATACTGGTGATATTTGGGTTTTTACTTTGATCACCAACTCAAATTCCAGAAACATGTTTATTACTGGTTAACTAAAGCACTCTCTTCTGTCTGTGCTATGCAAATACTGAGAAATTCCATGTGCAGCCTCCTACCTCATCAAAAATGTTTGCTCTATTGTTCCTGTGTTATTCCTATTGCCACATATAGTTATAGGATGTAGTACTTCTCTAGCACTTACTGTTCAACCAATATCAAGGCACTTTAAAGGATTCAAAAAGTGGCAGCTCTATGGATAACTGGTGCATTTCAAATATCACCAAGTGGAGGAGTCAAAGTGCTCACAGGCCTCATCTCCATCAACCTTCACTTATCCAAACTAGCTAAACATTCATTATATCACTATGCTATCCTTGACAAATCTTATCTCATCATGTCACTTTTGAGCTTGGAAAATTCGAAAAGAGCTTTACCTCATCTACATTCTATTGACACATTATTAGAAAAAGAAAAAAAAAAGTTGGAGAACTATTAGTTGAAGCTGATAAATTGCTGATTAAAACACATGAGTACTTCACTCTATTTCATCTATCCAATAGGCCTAGTTATAGGTTACTTGATAATTATGCTGATTATTTTTCTTTTTTTGACTATAACAGATCCAAACCAGAAGAACTTGGTAACCACTCTCAACATCTCAATGCAGTTGCTTCCCTTATCCACTCATTCCCTAAACACCTCTTAATTATCACTAATAGTAGTATTTCCAATAACTTTCATCTACAAGCTGTTGCTGCATATCAAATTTGGCACAACAGCAAACTCATTCACTTTCTATCACTACTAGCAGACAAATCCACTGCCCCTGATGTTGAACTTGCTGTGCAATGTTTTGCATTGTGTAAAGCAACCTCTATCCCTAATATTGATCACATCACACTTTTCACTGATTATATTACATCATCACATCTACTTCTAGACCTGTCTATCCATGAGGGCCAGAACTACTCTATAGCTACATCTATTGCCCTTATCCCATAGCTAGAACACTCTACTGATTGTTATATAGACTTTTGGTATATATTGACACAAAACACCAAATATGACTGTAATTCTGCACCAGACAAACCTGGATGTTCATGCTGTGTCTTTCATAAAGTCCACATCAAATCCAAAGTTGCTCATCCACATACCACTCTTTCATCTACATTATCTAATTTTCTATGCAAAAGAGCTACTGCTTGCACTAAACACCTATGGCAAAAAGTCTTCAATAATTGTATGTCATATCATGGCCACTCATTCCTTCATCTTCGAAGCCATATCCTTGATGCTTTATTTATTCAACCACAATACTACAATGGTAGTTCTTGGCTTAAAAAACTTTGTCTGTCTTATGCACCTGATGCTATTAATGGTATCACAAATTTCAACATCATCATAAGAGTGGTTTGAGCTATTCTGAATCATGTACCCATTGGATCTTACTGGGCCTGCTTTTTCCCTAATGAACCTATTGGCTGTAGATGCAGTTATCATTTTGAAACTTGAGAGCATATCATTCTCTCATGTCTACTCTATTGGAGACCTTCATACTCCATTATCACTGTATAACATCTCATCAACTTTCTTGATCTCAATCTACAGTATTAGCATTCATATTTAGTAACACATGACTACTATCTTTAGTACCACCCCCTACTACTCCACTTTGGCATACTGGGCAGCACTTTAGTATCTCTATGCCTCATACTCCTAAATGTGCTGGGTTGCACAATTGCATCTCCATGTTTACCACTTTACCCTTACTACATCAGATAACAGAGTAGAATTATTGGTAAGTCTCTTCATGGGATGGACCTTCTACCTTTCCCCTTTTTTTCTTTTTCTCTTTCTCTTTCTTTCTTTCTTTTCAGTTTCACAGGATAGTCTTTCATATCAACATCTCTATATCCTACCAGAATACAGGTATCTGGGTGTTTACAGTTTTTCTTTTGGACTCCTCTAGCTAGTTCTTGTAATTAGTTAGACATGGACTACTCATGCACACTATGTAATAAATTATTGAATTAAAAAAAAAACAAACTGCTGATGGATACCAATGCACCCATGTTATCCATCCAGCTAACCTACTTGGCACTCTGGTATCCAATTAAAATTGAGTAGATTTTTATGTTAATTGTTGGCAAGCTTCAATGAGCCAATTATTAATATGGTAGCTGTCAGATACCTATCTAACCCATCTTCAGTGATATTGGGAGCTGTAGGTGGCCAATTAATTAGAGCTCTAGATCATCCCCTCAGGACCTCAAAATAGGTTCTCTGTATAAGCAGAAACTTTATAAAAAGCAGCAAACAGAGATGTCTGCAGGGATAAACTTCACATTCAACCCTTCCTTTCCCACATACCACCACCTTTGCTCTGGGGTGCCTCCTCCTTCATGGTCTTGCCACCCTTTTAGGGTCACTCACAGACTGCACTATTCATTGCTTTAGGGTTCACAATGTCCCTTCTTTACCAGCATCACAGCTGGGGTGCTCATAATACCCATCTGCTCTTTCAGTGTTGAGTTCAAGTTCACTCCTCTACCACCTATTTCTCTTATGGGGGGGCAGTCTCTGCCTCCTATACCTCCTCTCTCCTACTCCCTTCTGCTTTGGCAGTCAGTTAGAGCCTCTTTACTGGCCTGAGTGCACTGGTGTGATGCTTGGGCCATGCACATCCCCTGGTCACATCTGTGACCCCCATTCCATGGTTCAGCTGAGTAAGCTGCTGCTATTTCAGTTGAGCACTCTTTTGTGCTTGACTCACTCCTCCTCTCCTAGGCTGGTTACCCACTGTGCCTGCCCTCTCTGGTGTTGGCATTTCATCAGCACCACTTTTGGCATTGAGTTGAGCTCACTCCTCTGCTTTCTTCTCTCCTCTCTGCAGAGTTGTAGCATTGCTCCTCTGCTCTTTTGCTGGTTGTTGTGGAAGCCCCATGGCAGTTGCCTTTCATGGCACCAGCTTTCTTCTGAGGGAGCTCCATGCCCTCTCATTGCTGGCTGCTCAATCCTTTCTTTCCCATGTACCACCATCATTGTTTTTCAAGTGGTATCCTATGAATACTGAACATGCTACAATATATGAAGTTATAGGTGATAGTAGTAGAGACATTAAAGACTCTGGTGGAAGTTTGAAGTATGCTTTTGGAGCTAGGCTCAAGAGCATCATTATATATGCTGGATGTCTGGCAATTGCTGTTAATATTCAAGCCACTGAATACTTGTTAGCTAAGGCTGTGCCTTCTGATGATGAATATGAATCCTTTTCTAGTAAAGAAGACAGCTCCCCCTCCCCTTCCATTTGGGATCATTCACATCAATGCTCCTATACTAATTCTAGGGCTGGCTCCATTGCTAGTTCTCGAGTATGTAATGACAGGTCTAAATCACCTATTATCAAACAAACTGCTTCTATGCCTCTGAGAACTAAGACGCCTTCTCCTAATCAACTCACGCTACTTGCTGGTGCCACTACCCCCACCAACACCAAGTTGCCATACATTGACAGTGCCCAACTTACTTCTGTCCCTATACAGGCATTAAGAACTTGCAAAGTCAATGAGGATGTTCTCTTTCCTCATTCTATCTCTTCTGCTCTTTGAGAGCATTTCTCTGATTACAAAGCTCAGCTACTTGATCAATGGCAACACTTTGATAAAGTTGTTCAACAAAAACCTCAAGAACAGGTAGTTGCAACTATGTCCCACACTATTTGAAATGAAGGAGGTTTTCCTCCCTTTCTTCAAGACACTCCCTCCCAAATTCTGCCACTTGCTGAATCTGGGCCCAACAGATGTGCTGATCCCAGCCCTTGGGATAGCCAATCCCTTTTCCCCACTACTGAAACTATCAGTGACATGCTGCCCCCTGCTGTTCCTCAGCTTAATATAAAAATAGCTGAAACTATTTCAAATATTCCTGTTCTGATCATTCCTACTCCTGGGCTTGCCTGTGGTTTACCCAGGCTGGCTCTTCTTCCTTCCACTTCTAATTCCTCTGCCTATGGTTTACCCAGGCAGGATAATGAAGCTGAAGCTGTCACACATACATACTGCAGTTGGTATTGCACAGCCACAGCCATAAATTGATGATCCTGATACTATGATTGGTGTCATTCATGATGGAAAAAGTCAGGGTTCTGTTGTTGCCCAAGGCAAAAGCAGTTCTGCTGCTATTAGTCCTACTGTTGAGGACTTTCATAATATGGTTGACAATGCAGCTATGGGCATCCAAAACTGTGCCAACTGGTTTTCTGACTTCCCCATTAACAAAGGCACTTTTATGCCTAATACAGTAATTGCTAATGAGCTTGCTTATCTGATTACTGCTATTCATGATGGAGGATGAGGTTTTACTGCCATCGAAGATAATGAAATACTGGAGAATTATGCCTCTCAAGGAGACAAAAACTTCACCATTCTTAAATTAATTGAGAAACTCTTCTTTCCAGGAGTTCATCGATACAACCTGAAACCCTTAAAGGGTAAAAATCTTGAGGTTGTCCCCACTTCCCAACCTTTAGCCAATATCAATATGGAAACTGGTGTTCTTGATGTCGTTCATATATCTACTGAAGGCACTAAACCTCCAGTGCCTCACAAAGATCCTAGGACACCCTCTAAGCCTCCTATTAGATCTACACTCCCTCCAATGCCTGCTGCTCCAAAAAGCAGTCCTAAGGACACTGCTTCTTCTAAACCTGCCCCCTCTAAGAAATCTTTCACAGATGCTGTGTGTTTCAACACAAAATGCTCTAATGCTCTCTCTTCTTCCACTGGTGCTGTCAAACAGGCTATTAACCTTGTTGAACTCACCAAACTCTATGGTAACAAGCTTCCAGCTGACCATATTGTTGCCATACACCAAGCTGCTACTGGAAATGCTGGTAGTGGATCTGCTAACACTTCTTCTCCACCTAAAAAGAAGTTTGTTGTTAAATCAACTACTTGTGGGCCTTCAAGAAAACAAGTCCTCATCCCTTATTCTGAAATGGTCATCCATATGGACTCTAAACAAACTCAGGGTGTTCCTGAGGCTGTTAACCATGGTCTTGTTCAAGAACACTCTAAGCTTTGCATCTCTTCCATCATTGAAGGGAGATCTGGGCCATTGCTTGGACTCTCCCTTAACACCAATCTTGTTCCCACTCAAGCTGAGATTCAGATCATCCATGAGTGGTTTGCTAAAGCTCTCAAGATGAAGACAGATGAAGTGCCTGTTCCTAGAGCACCAATGTCTAAATCTTGTTTGAAAATTGTTGGGGTCTCATACTATACACCTCCTGAATGGCATGAGGATAGATCTAATCAGCTTATGGCTGAAGATGTCCTCTATATAATTCAACATAATCCTCTTTTTGACAATATTTCACTCACTTCTTCATCTCATGTTATGAGAGCTTCTGCTCATTCTGACATGGCCATCATATGGTTTGACATCTGGGATTCCCAAAAAGGTACCCAGGCTTATACTCTTATCAACAAAACATTCAATTTTGAACATGATGTTGCTACTATTATTGCATACAATATGCACCCTGGTGTCCCTCAATGTCAAAATTGTTGGTGTTGGGGACATATTACAGCTAAATGCCAATCTCAAGGATAGCGCTGTGCTTGCTGCAATGGACTGCACAAGACAGACAACTATCACATTGCTGCTTGGTACTATTAGGCTAATAAAAAAGCCAAACCCCCTCACATTGCCATACCTCAAGGCATGCTGTGTGAACATGACTTTAAATGTCTCAATTGTAAAGGAGACCATTTCACTAATGACAAGCATTGCCCATATTAGCGCAATTACTTTAACAAGACTTGGCATCTCAACAAAAATGAGGAGTCTAAAGCTCAATGAGCTCAACATGTTGCTGTTGTGATTGAACATCATAACAACCCCCAACCTAATTCTACTCCACAAGACCAATGAGAGTCTGCTCCTTCTTCATAAAGAGCATGCTCATTAATTATTTAAATATTCTTTCTTTTAATGTCAATTATAGTTATTTGATTATGGACACTTGTCTCAATATATATGCTGATTCCATAGACATTCTCTTTTTTCAAGAACCTGCTTGGAACATTGTCAGACAGACTATCTCTTCTGAAAATGTTTCTGGCAAAAATGTTATTAGTGTACCCCTTCATTCTGATTGGGTCTATATTGTGCCTACTTCTCTATTCCCTGAATTCTGTCCACATGTCATGGCATATGTTCACAGATGCCTTTCATATCTTTGCCCTTCCCTCAATGCCACTTTCACTGATCTTTATAATGATATCATGATTCTCACCCTTTCATATTAACAATATACTCATTATCTCATGAATATGTATTCTGATGACAAATGACATGCTCTTGAACATCTACTTCATCATGCCATTACTCTTCCTTGATTCTTATACATCAGTGGAGATTTCAACATACAATCTCGCTTATGGGACTCATATTACAATTATAACAATAAATATGCTGATCAACTCATTGATCTCATGACCAACCTTGGTCTAGACCAATCATGTCCATTCATTGATGGGCCGACTCATTTTTCATTTGATCACTCCAAATCTGACACAGTGATCAATCTCCTATTCTTGTCCAATAATGTTGATAGTCAAGAACATCACATTCTACATGATCAATGAATGATGTCAGACCATGCACCCTTGATGGTCTCAGTCCCTATGTCCACTGCCCAAGTTCCCATTCAGAGGAAAGGCATTAAATGTGACTCTAAAGAAGAAGAAGAGTTTATTAAAGAGTTGGCTGTTAGGCTTCTAGTGCTACAGTCAGCTGATCTTTTGACTGAGGAGAAAGTCAATGCTCTCTCAGTACAGGTCACTGACCTCATTGGTCACTTATGGAATAAATATGTGATGATGAGTTTTATTTCTACATGCTCTAAGCCATGGTAGAACAAGGAGTGTGGGTTAGTGCTAAATAGATATCATGAAGAGAAATGTAAAGAGAACTGGGCAATGTTTAGGAGAACTGTTTGTGCCACCAAGCATAAATTCTTCAATAAAAAGATTGAAGAAATTGCTAAAGAAAACCAAAGACCTTGGGATCTGATGGCATGGGCCAAAGATCGCAAGCTTCCTCTAGCTAAAGCCATTGAATTCAGATGTGAACCTTGTAACATACTTGATTCACTCTGGAACACATTCAATGGTACTTATAACTTGGCTCATGACAGAAAAATCAACCTCACTGTTTTGGACTGCCTTAACTCTATCCCTACTTGATCCTGAGCACCATTTGCCTTACCTGAAATTCATGAAGCACTTAAAGGCTGCTCTAATACTTCCTCTCCAGGTGTTGATCATATATCTTGGTGACATCTCAAAAAGCTCTTCAACTCTGATGAGCATATCCCCCCTTTTTTTCTCAACTTCACTAATGCTTGTATCACAACTGGATGCTGGCCTGATCATTTCAAAGAATCTGTGTCAGTCATCATCCCTAAACCCAACAAACCCTCCTATGACAACCCTAAGACCTTTTGGCCTATTGTATTACTTAACACCATTGGCAAACTGTTTGAAAAGATGCTTGCTTGATGTATGCAATTTGAAGCTGTCAAACACAATGCTATTCACCCTTGTCAAGTTGGGAGCATTATTCAATGTAGCACTGAAGATGCAGGCATCTACCTTATATACATCATATGTGTGGGCTGGGCTAAGCACCTCCATACCAGTGTCCTCACTTTCAATATATCTCAAATTTTCCCTTCCTTGAATCATGATATGCTTCTTTCTATACTAGTTAAACAAGGTTTTGCACCTGAAGTAACTAAATTTTTCTCCAAATATCTAGTAGGCCATTCTACCACTTATTTGTACAATTCTTTAATTCTCCCTTTTTCAATGCTAATACTGGCATTGGTCAAGGTTCTGCTTTATCTCCCATCCTTTTTGGATTATATATAGCTCCTGTCTTTCATATTAGCTTCCTTTGAAAATGCTGGACTCACTTCTTTTCTTTCTTTTGTTGATGATGGTACCATTGTTGCACAAGGAGAAACTTGGACAGAATGTCATAGTAAAATAGTTAGGACTTACTGAGTCCTTGTTCAACTCATCAAAGACTTTGGATTACTCTTAGAGCATAAAAAGTCTGAAATCTACAACTTTTCACACATACATGGCGACTCCAATCCTCTCATTGATTTAGGCTTCACCCCTTTCACTTCATCCTCTCCCCTCAAACCCAAAGAATATTGGTGATATCTTGGGTTCTACTTTGATTGTCAACTAACCTTTAACAAACATGTCTGTTACTGGTCTACCAAAGCCCTCACCTCTATTCATATTATACATATACTCAGGAACTCAATGTGTGGACTACTACCTCATCAAAAATGATTGTTATATTGTTCATGTGTTGTTCCACTTGCCATCTACAGCTTCTGTATGTGGTACTACTCTGGTGCTCACATAGTCACCAAACTTCAAACCTTATGCAAAATCCAATGGAATGCAGCTCTATGGATTACTGATGCTTTCCACACATCTCCCTCTGGTGGAGTTGAATGCATCACGGGCCTTGTCCCCATTCATCTCCATCTCAAAAAACTCACTAAAAGGTCCAGTCTTCATTATATAATGCTTGAATCCTTTTTCCCCTTCTTAGCACTAATAACGCTAAAGGTGCTCTTCCTCACCCAAGGTCAATTGACCTCATGAATAATAGTCAGAAACTGGCAGTGGAGGGATCAGTAATGAAGGCCAATGTGATGATGACCAACACCACTGAACAATTTCATCCTTTGGACATAGCTAATTATCTCAGACTTAGAATACTTGATTTGTTTTCTGATCATTTTTCTTTTTTTGATTACAACAGGTCCAATCCTAACAAGCTCAGTACATATGTGCAATGGCTGGAACAGGCCCTTTCCCTCTCTCATTCCCTTTCTGACACTGCTGTTGTCATCACCAATGGCAGTCTTCCTAATGATTGCAAACTACAAGCCAATGCCTGTTATCAAATATGGTGTAACAGCATTTTAACTCATTCCGTTGCTATTCCCAATGGAAGATGTACTGCTCCTGATGCTGAGCTTGCTGCACAACATTTTGCAGTGTGCAAAACCATTTCTATACCTGGCATCGAACACATTCTCCTTGTCACTGATCATATTCAGTTATCTAGAACTCTTCTAGACCCCTCCATACATTCAGGCCAAAACCACTCACTGGCCACCATCAATGCCCTTTGCCCCTGGCTAGAACAGTTTAGACTTTGGTCTATTCAGTTCTGGTATCTACCATCCAAGTTGTCACAATGTGACTATAATTTGGCACCTGAAAAACCAGGCTGATCATGTTGCCTACTATGCAAAGTTCACCTGATGGCTAAATCCAATCATCAACACACTGGGTTGTGCCCTGACATCTCCATGTCATATATTCACAAACAAGTTACCAACTCTTGCCTGAAAGAATGGCAAAAAACATTCCTCAAAAACTGACAATATCGTGGTCAGTCCTTCCTCATACTCCATAGCAAAGCTTTCAAAGGCAGAGTCATTCTGCCTCAATATCACAATGGTGGATCTTGGTTATGAGAACTCTGATCTTCATATTCCCTTGACAGTAGTGACTCATCACACATAGTCACTAATTTCAATGTCGTCACATGTGCTACATGCACTATAACCAATCATATGCCTATTGGCTTCTATGGAGCATGTTTCTTCCCTTGAGAACCCATTAGTTGCCAATGCAGCTTCCATTTTGAAACATGAGAACATATCATCATTGGATGTCCACTATATGTTAGAGAAGACATCCCTATCAACACTCTGAGTCAATTTATTGACTTTCTTACTTACAATCCATGGGCATTCATGTTCAATTCCGATATCCCACCATCTCAACTACCTACTACTCCTACTCTTCATTGACATGCTGGGTTGCATCTTAGCATCTCCATGTCTCCACTTCTACCTGCCCAGCTGCTCATATCTAATGTACTAGTAAGTGACTTTGGTTGACCACAGTCTCTTTTTCCTCTTTTTCCTCTTTTCATCATCAATAGTACTACTGTCTCTCTTTGTTTCTAGTAGTTTTGATACTTATTGCTCTTACCACAAGTTCCATTTGTAGTGATTTGTTTGTTTGGACTTACCTAGCTAGTGTTTGTATTTAGTTAGGCACAGACTGTGATTGAGCACCACATAATAAATTATTGATTTAAAAAA
>KQ962575.1:27071-42926 GCA_001563735.1 Leucoagaricus sp. SymC.cos
AAAAAAAAAAGACCTTTCAGCTAACCAGCTCCAGTCAAAGTGGTGGTGCCAGAAAGAGCATTGTTGGTTACTAGTACTATACTCTCCAGAACAGTTCACACAGTGCATAGCATGCAGGCATAGGGCTCCCATGGGGGTTGCTTCTTTGGGTGGCTTAGCAGAGAGGTTCTCCTACAACAGGAAGCATGATTGTGATGACTGGCCTCAGTATGAGAACTAGTATACTGGGGGCATTGGGGGGCCTGAGACTGATAGGCATGAGTGGAATGTTCCTAGTGCCAGCAATGCTGACACAAAGAGACATTAGAGTGAGAGCAAGCCACATGCACAAAGCATGAGGCTGGGCTGAATTAGAATGAAGTACCAATCAGGTGCTTGGCAGTAGCACCTGACTGAGAGTCAAGAATGTTAAACCACACAGTAATAGTATCAGTGCATTGAGAATTGCACATAACCTGAGGGCTATTCACAAGAGTAAAGGAGCTAGCTATGTGAAACCTCCCTATGACAGCCTATATGTCAGAAGCAGTGATCTGCTGACTATCTGCCTTAAAAAAAGGAACATCAATGACCTTAAGATAAGATTGCAAATATGGAAGGGTGGCCTCAACTCTACCCTTAGCAAGGGAGAGAAGGTGCTGAACACCTGTCTTCACTAGGTCTATTTTACCCTGGGAGATGACATGAGAGGTAAGAAGGGAAATCCCCCCATATACAAAGTGTCAAGAGTCAACCTAAAGGTTACTCTTGCCTAGAGAACAGTTAGCAGCTCTCACCAAGGCAGAGAACTGCAAGGAATAGGAGAGTAGGTCAATCTTGATGAGGACCTGGTATTGAGAGACTGAGAACAGTTGACTTGATTTTATGCTTGGGGAGCACTAGAGGAACAGAAGCCTGATATATCACAATAATGCAATCAGACAGGAGAGTAGGGATAGTCTTGGCCAGATTGACCAAAGACATGATATTGTAAATAGTGTCAGCATAACTATACTTGGTACCAGAGAGAGGAGAGGGGCACTTGGCAGACTGAGCAGGCCTAGGAGGAGCCAGCTTAGAAGCTAGGGGAGGATAGGTAGTGGTCTCAGATAGAGGACCATGTGCTGGGGCAGAGGGGGCAGGGCCAGCTGAATCAGCTGTACTATAGATTAGAGGGGGATGCTGTGGAGTATCACAGGGAAGCATGTCACACAAGGCCAAAGCCAAGGTGGGTATATTGAAAGAGTTGTCAAAAGATAGAGTGTACCATTGTGATGTAAATATATGCTCCACTGTTACTGACAGGATGTGCATAAAGTGCATGTGATCCCACTCATCCTTTCAAGGCTTACCAGCCAAGGCAGCAAGCAATTCATTGAGGAGAGAAACCTATTCCACCAAGTCAGCAGAGGGGTCCAAAGAGAAGTAGCCCCAGTTACCAGGGGCCAAGGAATGAATATAAGGGACAAAGACACTTGCCTCAGAAGAAAGGGTTTCAACAACTGGAGATGGAGAGACTGGAGGGGTGGGAGTAGCAGGGCATGATGCCAAAGGTGCCAGGCAAGGCTGGAGAGGAAAGAGCTCAGCAACAGCTGGGCTACACTTTTTCTTGCCCTTACCCTTATACCAAGGGATGGGCATAACAGGATCAGGGGGTTCAGAAGGGAGGATCAATGCATGAGAAGTAGAGGGGCCCACCATCTCAACATTACCCCTCTGTGATGGTGTGGGGCTTGACATTTCAGCCTCAGACTCAGCAATATCCTCATTCCAAGGATAATTCTTCAAACTTTATATATATATATATTTAAATTCATAAATTTATAAGGTAGTGCACATTAGCAGTCCACCCCCAGGCTTGTAAGCCCAGGCTACTGTTACAAGAGAGGGCTAGAAATGATTAGATAAGATACAATATAGTTAGAGAGTCCAAATTGTCCACCATGACTAGCAACTATCTAATATCCCCCTTCACATCGAGTAATGAGGGCCTTGTTGATATTTTGGTTTCATTGGGAATGGCCAAGTGAGCATCTGCCTATGTGCTCAACCACTGATATCTTCTGAGAGATAACATCAGTAAAAACTCAGTAGAGATATATGTATATACCAATCATACATGATATACCCTACCAAAATGTGAGAGATCTGCAAAAGAATTGCTGATAATAAAAATATATTTGCATACCAGCTAGGCAAGGTGTATATCAGTGTGGTGAGAGACATACTTGCAGCATACCTGGTGGGTGTTTCTAGCACCTTCTGGGAATTGTCATGCTGGACAGGTCTGCTGCATGTATGGTCATCAGTTCTCTGGGGTAACATAGATCTCATCTTCACCAGCCAGTTCTTGTGCATGCCTGATTTGAATCTTCTATATAATATCCAGATCTTGCATCAGCCGGCCAGAGAATGCACATATTCAGATAAGACATGATGGCTTGCCAAAAACCAGACATACCAAAGCTATATATACACCAATGATATGCTTACATGTGTAAATCAGACTTCAGTGCTACAGGTCAGCATAGCACCCAAGTAATCTAGCAAATTTCTGTAGGTACCTGTTGCATGAGAATGACCTACCTCAGTGAGCATGGCTGTGCAACATGTCATCTGCAAGCTGCCACAGTGCAGCAGTGGAGGTTTTTGCATGTGGTCACTCCTTTTAGCAACACGCTCTTTAATTCCCTGGGATTCCTGCTCAAGCTTCATCTCTCTCCCAGCAGTGGGTGCTGCCTGGGCATTGAAAAGCATTTCTCATGGTTTCAACCTGGCTGTGTGAATCATATTGCAGCATTCCTCTTTGCTGCCTCTACTACACTCAACAGTCCACCACAGATTCATGACAATCCACCAAAGACCCAAAACAGGGACCATGGTGTTCAAATGCCTGTTGCCATTATGTAGAGACAAGGAGTACATCCAGTGAGTGGTGCCTTCTTCTCCTGCAGTCCTTGCAGCTGTTAAGGCTGTTGACTCTCGCCTGCTGCTAGGGCCTTAGCTAGTATTGCCACTTCATTGAGACCTCCACCCCCTTGTTTGTAGCTTGAAGACAAAGCTGGGATGACATTGTGCAGTGTGCTGGGTGAGTTTGTGATTTCATGCAATCTTTTACACTAATACCCATGTCATTTGCAGTTATTCACAGCTTGCAGTTAGAAATTATTTGGGATGTAGTGTATTGTGTTGGATTGCCCAAGCTCCTGCATGCCCATTGCTGACTGGCTCTGGATGTCAGACTAGTCACCCATATCTCCATGCAACTGAAACTTTGTTTCCACTACTCTATCCATTTTTGTTTATTTGTTCGCTCCTCTACTGCAATAGCTCACAAATTTGTTTGTTGCCCCATGTTGCTTGTTTCTTTTTTCTGTTGCAGTTTCCCATTTATATCATTTACTTAGTTTAACACCATTCTTTGGTTTGCCCTGTTCAATTGTATCTTTGTCTACATTCCCAGTATATCTAACCATTAGGTGTCTCTAAAGCAGAGTAAATCTGAGCTCGTCCTCAAGTGTTAATCTTTCATCTACTTCCTCTTCCCATACCTCAGCACCATCACCTACCTCATCTTCATCAAGTTGCCACTAAGCTTCTAGAACATGCTCATCATCAGAGAGCTCTACTGCAACATCCCCTGTTACTGAATCTTGATCAATTTCCTCTTCATCCTTAGTATCTTCACTTTGTCCTTGATGGAATGGGTTACCTGCTGCAGGGTAATCCTGCACATCTTGATCATTCAGGAAATAATTCATTGCATTCCTTGTTGATTTGTGACCCACTCTCCCTCTGCAGAAACATATTAACATATCTCAGTCAACAAAGCTTTTGCAAGGCTTATGAGTAAAAACAAGAGGCTATATATGCAGTGGCACATACATGTTCACATAATAACATATATAGTCTTCATCCTCTTCATCAGGATGCCATGCGAGCATTGGCTCAATGATTGAATACTTGTCATTTGTATAGTCAGCATGTCCATACTTGAATGCAGGAATGATGTGCATGCCTTGGAGAATGTGATGCAGGTTAACAAAGTCAAATGGTGCATCAGCATCACTATCCAAAAAACTGACCATTGGGAGATGCTTTGCTCTCTAGCCACACCTATGTGTGGTATCCAAGCCAAAGAACCACATGAAAAGAAACTCCATAGTTCACTGTCCTGCAGGAATTTCTGGGCAGGATTTGTGTCCTTGGAAATAGATGTTTACATGGCAGATTTTGACAACTCAAGTGTACTAGTATGGATGAAATGTCCCATCTCCATTATCAAGCTCAGATGAGAGAAACATGATATCTGGATGTGACTGAGGATTGATTGCATCTTGGGCACAGCATAAATCGTAGATAGTGTAGTTAACTCAAAGTTGGTGGTGCTTGTAGATACAGTCATCGAGAATGTGAATTGAATTTGCTTCATTGTCCATAATTTCATCCTCATTGTGGTCACCCTCATAGCCCATGATTTGCATGAATAAATGTTGGCAGAGATTGGGGAGAAAATCCTGGATATAGAAGATGAATTATGTAGGACCATTGAGGCAAGTTGCATCCCTGTCTACCTGAACTGCTGGATCACCCTTATTCTTCTTTAACCAATGATAAACATTGAACTTGCAAGTATGCTGTGTATCTTTTGACATCTGGTGGTGCTCATATGGTGATATAGGAGGAAGTGACTCAGTGACTGGAGGTTCTGCATCTCTGGAATTATCCAATAAGGATTTATGATGTTGAAAGGTAGGCAAATATGGGTCAGCCTGGGATATTTGATGCAAAAGAGGTTTGTGCCATTGCTGCTTTGCAATACCAGCAGTATACTGGTGCTTTTGTGTATGGGGGTAAAACTTCTTAATTCATTTATGCTTGGCTTCACCCTAGAAATAAAAATACAACATTAAACATACTTCTTGGAACTTAGACAAAGATGCATTACTATTTGGGTGCTGTAGTTATCAGTAGTTCCATACTTGCGAATGTATTCAGGATAGTCACCAAGTGAGTGGTATTTATATGTATTGAGTTGAAATGCAACCTTTTTAGCACTGAGACGGACAGTGCTCTGACCCTGGCCTTGATGTGAGAGAGCTGCCATTCAATGCCCATATGCTGCTGTCTCTGGTGGCAGCTCTTGTGTTTGATATTGAGTGCAGGTGACTCATTTGAATTTTCAATAGAGATCTCCAAGATAACACTCTGAGCCTTCAAGAGCCATAGCTTGTGACTCTGTGCTCATCTGCAGCTTGGCAAACCCATGCCATGTAGCAAGCTCAAAGAGAAGATTGCAAACAATGGTGTTATAGGGCTCAGGAAGTAATCCCTCAAAGACAGGCAATGTACACTAAGTAAATGAGTACTTCATAGATGACACTGAGATATTTACTTACCTGAAGAAGGTCCTCAAAATATCTTCCTGCTAGCTGCTTCATTGCACTCACATTGTTTCGGAACCTCTGGATGATGCCATTGCCAAAAGTTGGCATAGCTTGATAGCTAAAATAGTTCACATTCAATGTCTAACTCATATTATATACCTATCCTCTTACCGTCAATCAAGTTCCTGGATGCTATCTCCAGTATTGGCCACCAGGATGCAAAGAAGATGAGTAAAAGTATGCTTCCAAACCCCAAGTTCAAACTCATGTAGAAGGTCTGGAGCTATCATTTTGTGGAAATCAAATCCCAGATTTAACAAATATTCTGAAAATGCATTCTATTAAATGATAAATCAGGAATTAAAAACAGTTAGAGTGTAGAGAAACAATGGCTTACATGGACAGGAATAAGTGATTGCAGTGATAGGATATCATCAACAGTCTTGCTAGTAATAAGCCGCTCCTTGAGATATATAGCATTCCAAGCTTTATTAACTCTTGATTGACAGTCCTTGTCATCAGTCCTGCAGTTTTATACTCTGAATTGGTGATCATGAATTGTTCCAAGTCAATGTATTTCAGATTTGGGAATGAGGCACCGAAGGCATAGAAAGTTGCCAAAATATCGAATGAGAGCAATTAGAACTCTATCATTGTTATTGTAAGCAACAAATAGCCTTCTCCAAATAAGTAGTGACATACTTCTCAGGATAGTCCATCCCATATAGAAAAAAAACTCAGTGAAATATTCTATCAAAGAACTTAAATACAAAACTGATGTGATAGGCTTCTATAAAATTCTTATCTAGGATAAGAAGCCATACAGCATGAACAAGTTCTCAACAGAAGTTGGTGAGAGCAGCAGATGAGATGGCCTTCCCAAATGTTTTATGATACCAGTCATGGAAGGCACTGTCCACCTAAAAAATATAAGAGCTTGAAATAAATTATGTTTATGCCAAATACTTACCTTTGGAATATATGCAAGGTGATGGGCTGCAAACAACAATGGTTTTCCACACATGTACTTTGACAGATTACTAAAGAGCATATAAATTGGCCAGAGTGAAGCATCTCCAAATGAGCTGAGGTGTGTGGAATCTGACCAAAAGAGTAGAGGAAGTACAACTCTCTCAAGCTAGCACCCATTGGCAGCTGGTAACAACTGGACTGCTTCATGTGCTTTAATGTGAGCATCAGAGGAGTAGATTTCAGAATATATCTGCTCAGGAGGAGAGTCTGGGGATAGCTTCCAGAATGTTTTATGGGGAGTGATGTGGAAATCGTGAGCCAAGGTGTCAGCAAGTGCAGTCTTGATAACATCAAGTGGTTGATGGAGGAAGAGTCCTGGAACTG
This sequence comes from Leucoagaricus sp. SymC.cos, assembly GCA_001563735.1. Classification (NCBI taxonomy): domain Eukaryota; kingdom Fungi; phylum Basidiomycota; class Agaricomycetes; order Agaricales; family Agaricaceae; genus Leucoagaricus; species Leucoagaricus sp. SymC.cos. The sequence continues at coordinate 33,794 of KQ962575.1, forward strand.
AGTATTGGGAAACTTTGGACATGTCACAGTAACAAGTGCCCTCAAAGAAAACAGGAACTTCAACACTAGACTATTGCCAACCATTGGCTGCTAAGAGTGGGTTTTCATTGCTCAAATCTTCATGAAAGTCATCTAATCATTGGTTTTCCCTTGTTGCACAAAAGCCTCGAAGATCTGATTTGTTAAAATCTTCCTTAAGTAAAACATCCTGGACAAGGCAATCCAGCTCAGTAAGGGACTTCAATGTTGAAGCTCCATAGAACCACTTCATTAAGTGAAAAGCAGTTACACTGAGAAATGGCACAAACCACACTCTACTTGAAGGCATCTGGTGGGATGAACCAAAGCAACTCCACCAATTGCTGGAGCTACTAGGTGTCATTGTAGAAAGGTTGGGGGAATCAGACACAGTGTCAAGAATGTGATGATGATTTGGTGAGTAAGATGGTGGTCCAGTGGGATAGGTATGATAGACACCAAATTCATTTGGAGGAGTGGAGTATTCAGCCAAAATTGATGTTTTTCAATTGGTCATGGGAGATTTAGGTGGAGAACAATCAGGAATGATTGGTGGCAGCAGTGGTGGAAGGTCATCAACAAAGTCAGCATAGCATGCTGGCAAGCAACATTTGTGATTAGGAAGTCCAGAAGGCCATAGAGAAGGGGATTCCATCTGGGATTCTGGGGCTATAATGTCAGTTTCAACCTCCATTAAATTATCCTGTGTTTGTCTATCAGCCACATCTGTAACACTCTTTTGGCTGGGAAAAAAAATACTAGGTGCTGCTCAGTAACCTCTGGTAGATCCTCATCACTGCCGAGTGCATCTGAATTTGTTTTTTTCAAAGAGTTATAGCAGTTAAGAAGAATAATTCCAAGGCTGTCTGTTAATGCTTTGTTGCAGCTTTGCTTTTGGAGGTGTTGACTGAGGCCTCTATGGTCAGAGAAAATCCACTCACAAATTGAGCATTGGTTTGGAGTCTTGGGCATAATCAAAGCAGGGATGAATTCAAGGAAGCTTTGGGCAAAATTGCTGCTGCACTTGTAGTACAATAACAGAAGCTATTTTGAGCAGTGTTGTGGCTGTGACATTGTGTGACAGAGCCAGGTGATTAATGCGATCAATGCACCATATGCTCCTTGCTCCTTAATTTCTACTTCCACCCATGTCCTGCCACTCTCCCTCCTCAAGGGATTTGTCCCCTGAGCTTGAGCCAATCAGAAGCTATGCTAACCATCTCAAAGAAGCTCTGAAAACTTATGCAATGAATACTTTCACCAGACAAATTGAGTGAGTGCTTTAGGTTTTGGGGCATATATGCATTCTTGTATGCTGATAGATGCTATTATCTGACCAGTAAATCAAACCCTCTCAAGCTGCTTCACACTGCTGCATGTGGAATCTACCCATTTGTCAACATGTACTGTGATGTGAAAACAATGATCTGGGCAGGCCTTGATAAAGAGAATCCAGAAAAGTAAGTAATGCTTATTCTAGTCCTTATATGTATTCTCATGGTTTCTGACAGATACACAGATGAGAACTGTAAGGACTTTAGGAGCTTATGCAGCCTTGTTCTGTGGTTCAAGGAGATTCTTACTGAATTCTGGAAAAACCCAGACCTTCTTCTGGCTCTGGCCCAGATGGTGAGCCCTCAGCTTGATGTGTTGATGTGAGCACCTTCACTCATTCTTACAAGATGTCATAATGGGCAGATAATGCACATAATGAGGATACAAAGACTCTCAAGGCAGAATTGCACAAATTGGTTGTTCCGACCCCCAAGTCTGAGAAGAAGATTCTTATACTTTCAACCAACAAGGCCAAGTGGGGCTTCAACTACATCTACACATCATTCCTCCTTACACCATGCAAAGTTACTGCTAAGCTAAGGCCAATCCAAGATAACAACAAACACATAGAAAAGTGAGTCTGTTCTCAATTATCGATAGATGTACTGACATATCTGATTCAATGAGGATGAAAGCCTATGCCAGACAAGTCCTTGATGGAAAAATTATACTGATGCATACTGACCTACTGGACTTTCTCTATGACATCTGATATGAGTATAATTACAAACAATGGGATTTGGGTCTCTTCAAGGGCTATTTTCTCCTATGTGTTTGTCTTTGATCCTTCCTATTCTCATGTTGAACAATAAGCTAACAATTATCATTATTGTCTCTAGTGCTTCCATTGTCTCTTTACTGGAGCTACATCAGCTGTTACAGGAAGATGCAACTGTGTGAAGTCATCAAAATCAGAGATATATGGGCTAAAAGAGGTAACTGACTGAACTATTGCATAGGTCTGTGTTCTGGTGCAACAGATGTTGTCATCATCTCAAAAGTACTTGACAACTGATGGTGTATTTGATTATGCTTATTTCTATAAATTCATTCTTGAACTTTTGCAGAACAAGAATGAGCCATGGGTCTGGGATACTCTTGAGTATTGGAACATGTATGTATTTTCTATTTCATATCAATATTTTTGTGCAGTTTATCTTTGATAGGCATGTACCTGACCTTCAATGTCACACAAAGAAGGCAATGAAGCAAGTGCCCAGCCCCAAAATTGAAGCAAGGCACAATGCAAAGCTTGATGAGCTCTATTATCTTCAAAGACAGCATCAATGTGGTGCACTGAGACCAATTCTCACCAGGATCTCACGAGATATGACTGTAAACCTGCTTGGTGAACCTGGGTCTGAAGATAATGTTGATGAACCCAAAGATGACAATGAGGAAGCTCAAAGTAGCAGTGAAGGTGACAGTGATGATAAGGAGTAGGAGATTGAAGGTGGGGGTGAGGGCAAGGAGCAGGAACTTGATGGTGACAGTGCTGATAATGGTGATAATGCTGGTGGTGATGCTGCTGGCAATGACAATGATAGTGATAGTGACAGTAAGGGATATGATCCCCAGCCATAGTATGAGCCCAACATTGAGTCTGATATTGGAGGTGGTGGGCCATGAGGTAATGAGCACTAGAGTCGTGGACAACTTGGACAGAGTGAACTGAACCCTGAATCACATCACCATATGCTTTGTTCAGTGTTTTATGCATTCTACTCATGTTTCTGTTTCAGAGTCATTGTCTTCAGGTCCAGTTTCTCAATGTCTGCTTGCTCAACCAAGGTCCAAGAAGGAAGGGTCTGAACATCATTCACATACAGACAGTGAAGGTGATGGACCAGTTTGTCCACCTTGCTTCTGTTGCTTGAAGACAAAGTTGCATCATGTCAATGATGAGTCTAGCAGTAGCAACGAAGGGGATGGTGAGCTGCCATTGAAGAAGTCCCATGTCAAGGAGCAGCAGCCTAAGGAAAACAGATACCCTTTCCATACTGGCAAGAAATGAAGTTCAAGAGCTTGCAGTATAATCTAGCTATCATCCTGACTTTTTACCAATGTATGTCCTATTCACTGCAGCTTTTTGCTTCAGATTTGTGGAGTCTGTCCATTTCCATGTTATTCCAATCTTCTTGTTTTCTTGGTCATCTTTTGGACTCTATGCTTTCTTGATGCTTTCTCAGTATTGTTTTCCTCTCTGGTTCAGTCTACTCACTACAGTGTGTGTTGCTTGTGTGCTGTTGTATATTGTCATCACTTTTGTAGTTTCCTCAATAGTAATTTATTTTTTATGCATCATCTTTGTCATATGGTCAGGAGGGATGCCACTGGAGCTATCTGTATTAACTCCCTGGGCCATTAAGCTTATATCCTCATATATTATTCATTCTCAGCCATGAGCATCTAAGGGACATCTGACTGATGTATGTATTTATGTGCATACCATCGTCATCTGCACAGTTTTCACACACCTGCAAGACAGTGAAAAACCTGCATGGCATTTGCATATCAGCAGCATCACAGCTGCAGGTGTGCACCTCCAATGCAGTTAAGCATGCACCTGGCTGGTTTTCAAGATCAAGCTGGTTTTTGATGGTGAGATAAGAATTGGCATGATAAGCAGAGATATGTTTATGGAGTTTTTACTGACAAACCTGAAATACCCACCACCTTGGCAGTAGTACCAGGAGAGCATAATAAGGTGTGATACTGTGACCTTCATACAGTGCACAGCATACAGGCATGGGGCTCCTGTGGGGATCAGGCCCTGGGGAGGCAGTGCAGAGGGGTTACTCTTGCAAAGACCCAGGATATTGGCAGCCAGCTATAAAGACTAGCATATTGGGGGAAAGAAGAAAAAAAGGTGGGAGAGCAGAGCTCAACCTAGCACTGAGCAGTCCTAGTGTATCACACATCATCAGAACAGAAAGAAGGACACAGCAGAAAGCTGGTCTGAGAGAAGGAAGATGAGTCAAGCATAAAAGAGCACCCAACAGAAATAGTGGTAGCTTACAAAGCTAAATTGCAGATCTGGGGGCCACAAAAGTGACTGGGGGATAGACATGGCCCAAGCATCACACTGGTGTGCTCAAAACAGTAAAGAGACCCTAGCTAACTGCTAAAGCAGAAGGGGGCCAAGAGAGAGGTATGCCAATCTGAAGGAACCCAAAAGGGTATGAGAGAAAGTAGAGAAGTACAGCTGAAGTGTGCTCAACTCAATACTGAAAGAGCAGATGGATATAGTAGATGTCTTAGCTGTAGAAATAATAAATAGATGCTGTGAACTCTTGAATAGCAGACTGTAAATAACTCTAAGAGGGTGGCAAGACCACAAGAAAGGAGGTACCCCAGAGCAAAGATGGTAGTACATGGGAAAGAAGGGTTGTTCAAACTGTATATATACTGAGATATATCTTCAGACATAGCAAATACTAAAATATGACCAAAATCCAAGGATGATGGTGGTGTGTGGGAAAGAAGGGATGTGTGATCATGGGTTTGAGATATATGATGTTTATATGCTCATATTAAGGATTTCTATGTTAAGTGATGTGCACTGAAGTTATTTAACTTTGTATAGCTATTTAGTTAAATCCTCTGGTCTTATGATATAGTATGGGATCATTGGATGTTGTTATCTGGCATGTATACAGTGTTACTTTACACATTTATAATCTTTTTCATATTTAAATAAAAATTCACTGTAATAGTATAGCCTTGCTAGCCAGATCAACTGTATGTTTTACTACTTTACTGAGCTCAGAGGGATCTTCTTGGCAGCTCTTGCCATTTCAATCTACTTTTATTGTACCAGCAATACTCAATCAGGCCTGTAGTGTATCTTGAAATTCAGAGCTCAATGTTTCTCTGAATAAGGTCACTAATTCTCAATTATGCACCAAGGTAGATGGTGCAAGATATTTGTCTGCCACTGCTATGAATTCTCTCTTAAATTCTAATAGCCTCCTAAGTTGATATATCATTATTCCATCAAATCTTAGACATAATAATCAAAGGCTATTGACTGAACCTTTTTGTTCTGCCACTAGTTCAGGGTATTCCTCTACTAGTCAATCAAGGAACTCTTTCTACTTATTATCTTTGTACTCTGTCAAGTTTATTCACTGATCTCAAATATTCACATTGACATATGCTATAGCCCATTTGAGCTGTTCTGCATTGTCTGTTACTTTAGCCATTTTGAGAAGATGTTCTAGATGCCATAAGTAATCCCTAAGTGTGTATGTACTGCCATTCCATTGTAGCATGCCACTTGCAAAGGGTATGGGCATGTGTGGAGTTAAAGAAGGCATGTTTATGGAGTTTATGTTTTGGTTCTGAGTACTAAGTGTCATAGAGCTGCCTGATAGCTGGCTCTGTGTGCATGCTGGCATAGGAGTTTCTTCTAGTGTGTAAGGTGATCTAGAAAGGTCAAATTGACCTAGTATAGTTTGTCTAGGAAGAACTGTTCTGTTTAAAAATAGATTAGATTTATTATCTCTAGGTGAATTTGCTACTGGTGTGATTCTGCATGAACTGCATAAAGCTGCTAAGATTTACTCTGGGTTTGCAACAGGAGGAAGTGCACCTGCTCTTTGAGAGGTTCTAGTGCTTCTTCCTTTTGGCTCTATATTTATTTAATTCTGTTCTAGTTCAATGAGGTCTGGATTAGATCTCTTTTGATTTTGGTTCTGAAATGTCTGCTTTGGAAAGTATGATGTTGTAAAGTTAAAAGGAACAGAAATAGTGAATAAACCTCTTTACTAAAACTCCCCTCATGGTAGACTCCAGATAAAGAGACAGAAATGTAATTAATAATGTAGGAATAAAGATATCTTAAATAAAATCACAAACTGCAGCTTATAATGCAAGTTCATAGGGAGATAAATCAATAGAGAGAATATTAAAAGGGAAAACACAGATAAAAAGGATTAGTAAAGTTATTATGATGTTGGGAATGACTTAGACAAGTCAGGAGAGCATTTGTAACAGAGTTTGCAGTACAAGACACTAATCAATTTTACTTCAAGACTCAAGTTATGGAGCTACCACAACTACTATAAGTGCCAAAGAACTCAAGTTAATGCAACAAGAATGTCAGAGAAGCTACCCTCAACACTATAGATCACACTAAAACACCTCAGGTGCACTGACTCCAACTACATGACATCTTTGAAGCCAATTGGTAGATGCAATACACAAGGGGCCAATCTTTATAATTGGGCTTGTAGTTTTCAACTTATTGAATCTGACATTTATACAATATAGTTCTGGCTTATATTTCTCTATTACTGGTGCTCTGACTAAAGAAACTTCAAATTACTTTTAAACACATACTTTAAATGATTGTTCTATACACAATCCTTGGAGCACAGCCATAGCAAGTGGGTTTCTTACCAAACATATATCCTAAGAGGTAGTTTATATATTCAAAAGTGTATTAAAACAAATACAAAGTTATGATAACATTACAATATGATGTGAGACATTAAACAAGTGTTATTTTAAGAATTGTCCAATCAGAATATGATGGAAAAACAGGAGCATGCACTCATGTGAAATGGTTCTGTATTTGTTCTATGATTGGCTTACTGTAAGAGCTGAATTTGATTCTAGTGAATCTGGCAAGTCATCTAGAGAACTCTACCAATTCTGGATTTTTCAAGATGTACTTTGCAAAGCTTGGCAATCAAAAACAATATATCATTCTGGGTCTGTTGGATCATTCTGTATCAAAGCATGCATGCATATACATACTATAGTAAAGAACTTCTCACAATCATATAGAGACTAGATTATTAGCCCAAGTTAGAGGTCCAGAACTCATAACTGGTTGTAGGATTCACATTCTGACCACTGCTGCTAAGTCTCAATGCCATTCCATAGCTGCCACTACCTATAATCATTAGTTCAAGATATACATTTAGTTTTATTGTATATGCATTCTCAAAATCATCAACACTGCACATACTGACTCCTAAGAGATACACTTGCTTCACAAAGTGTATGCACTGATGTTATGTGGTCTGTATTATTTAGAGGGATCATTGAATGTTACTATTGCTCAGTGTACAGTGTTATCTTACACTGTAATATTATCTTTTAAGGTTAATTGAAAATTCACTATAACAGTGCTTCAATTCCAAGAAAATATATCAAAATGAAGGACTCATGAATCTCCTCCATGATGGATACTTCTTCACCAAAACAGCATTTGGTTACAAGTTTCTTGAGCACTTTACATTGTCATACTCTACACACACTGAATCTGAACTTCTGATATCTCTCCTAGCCCTAGCTACTACTGCTGTAAGTGACATTAGCATCTTTGAGATCTACACAACCTCTTTTATGTGAACATTTCTAGTTGCTATTGGCTGTATGGTCAATTGGTTTATATATGACCAAATATAGGCTTAATTTCGTCTTGCTAATGTTATGCAGTCCTGGGTTCAATCCTGGCACCAGCCAGAGGTACCAGTACATAAAGCATGATTGCTTAGCAATAATCTGGGTAATACTGAAATGAAGGGGCATAGTCTAGATGGGGCCTGGGTGGTTCTGGTTCAATATAGTCACTAGCATCCTCTGGGGTTTAAGCTGGCTTCTGGTACCTGCCAGAGAGGGTCCTTGAAGGATAATCTGACTTGTCAGCTATGCTTTGCATTGTATACTAATAGTCACACTATAATGATGTGGTATATGTGTGCACTCCATCCAAGACTGATATACTGGCTGAAGGTGTGGTGCTCTCTTGGTAAAAGAGCTTAATTGGGGACATATCTCTGGCCATACTGGAAATAGAACATTATAAGTGAGGGATTATGGGAAAAAAACAATCTAACCTGATAGGTCTATCTCATTAGGGTTCTATCAGGACAGGACACCCTCCATCCATTCAGATCTGGTATGTCCAGTTGAACTCCATAGTTTGGGTCATTAGTAGGCATAATCCAATCTCCAGATCAAGAATACTGGTTACATCTAGTCAATGACATCAGAGTATATGTCTGGTGTGACCTTGGGATCAATCTAGTAGTGGCACCTGCAAGGCATAGAGCCCAGACAGTTATAACCATGGTAACCAGGCCTGTAGGGGCATAATGAACTAGCTACTGGATAATGGGAAGAGGTAGTGCCTGGACTGTAGCCATGTGACTGAAGAACACCATATGGGCTTGAGAGGACTAAATCCTATGCCAGTCAGCCTGATATAGTTAAAATAATCAGGTTTTGACTCAAGTTGATTCCATGTCACACAAATATGTAAGGGTTTTCCACAAGGGCCTCTTAAATGGGATACTAGTACAACCAGTTTAACAAATCATGACACCTTAACAAAGCTGAGGAAGCCAAGGCCCAAAGGGCACAATACATTGCAGTTGCCATTGAAAGGCATAACAACTCTGATTCCACATCATGGGGCCAACAAGGGCCTGCTGTTTCTTTATGAAGAATTTATCTCTTACTTCTTTTCAAATTTTTTCTTTCAATGTTAACCATAACTATTCTATTATGGAAGCTACCTTAGTCAATTTTGTTGACAATGTTGACATTATTTTCTTTCAAAAACCCACTTGGAATGTAGTTAGACAGACTGTGTCTATTAATTTCATTACAGACAAAGATGTTATCAGTGTACCTTTATATCCTGACTAGATCTACATCATGCCATCCTTCTCCCCCTTTTCTAAACCCCATGTTATGGCATATATCCATCAGTATTTGTCTTACCTTCAACCCTCCCTCATCACCAAGTTCACTGATCTGGATT
>KQ962575.1:50839-69655 GCA_001563735.1 Leucoagaricus sp. SymC.cos
TTGTTAAACCGAATCCTGTGGTCTTATAGTATAGTATGGGATCATTGAATGGTGTTATCTAGTGTGTGTGCAGTGTTACTTTGCACATTTATGATGTCTTTCATATTTAAATGAAAATTCACTGTAACAGCACCCAACTGGGAGTCAAGAACATTGAACCACACAGTGGCAGTATTGGTGCATCAAGAGTTGCACATCACCTGAGGGCTATTTGCAAGAGTAAATGAGCTAGCCATGTGGGACTTCCCCATGACAGCCTATACATCAGAAGCAGTGACCTGCTGACTATCCACCTTGAAAAAGGGAATGTCGACAACCTTAAGATAAGATCACAAATATGGGAGGGCAGCCTCAACTCCACCCTTAGTGAGGGAGAGGAGGCACTGGACACTAGACTTGATCAGGTCTATTTCAACCTGGGTGGTGACGTGAGAAGTAAGGAGGGAGATCCTCCCATATGTGAAGTGGCAGGAATCAACCCAAAGGTCACTCTTACCAAGAGAACAATTGGCAGCCCCAACCAAGGCTGGGAACTGCAAAGAAGAGGGGAGCAGGTCAATCTTGATGAGGACCTAGTGCTGGGAAGGACCAGAAATAGTAGACTTGATTTTGCACCTGGGAAGTGCTGGGGGGACAGAGGTCTGATGCATTACAATAATGTGATCAGACAGGAGAGTGGGGACAGTCTTGGCCAAGTTGACCAGAGATGTAACATCACAAATAGTGTCAGCATAACTATGCTTGACACTGGAGGGAGAAGGGGAGCACTTGGCAGACTAAGTGGGCCTAGGGGGAGGAACAGGCTTGGGAGCTGGGGAGGATGGGCAGTGGCCTCCAAAGAAGGGCCACGCACAGGGAGAGAGGGAGCAAGAGCAGCTGAGTCAGCTATTCTATGGGTTGGAGGGGGGTGTTGTGGAGTATCATGAGGTAGGAGGTCATGCAAGGCAGAAGCCAAGGTAGGTGCACCAAGAGAGTCATCAAAGAGCATAGTATGCCCCTGAGCTACAAAAACATGCCCCACTATAACAAATAAGGCATGGGCAAAGTACATGAGATTCTGCTCATTGTGCCAAGGCTTGCCAGCCAAGGACATGAGCAAGTCATTAAGAATAGTGACTCTCTGCACAAGATCAGCAGAGAGGTCAGGAAGATTGAAACAAGAGGAGATAAAAGCCTCCCAAGGTAGAGGACCAGCACAGGGAGTGAAAATGCTCACCCCAGGGGAGAGGGCACCAGTAACCAGAGAGGCGGAGACTGGAGGAGCAGGAGTAGGTGAGTGTGATGCAGAAAGCGCCATGTGAGCAGGAGGGGGCATGAGCTCAGCAACAACTGAGCTATGTTTCTTCTTGTCTTTGCCCTTGTGAGGGACAGGCATAATGGGATCAGGTGGCCCAGACAGAAGGACTGAAGCATGAGGAGTAAAGGGGCCTGCCATCTCAGTGTGTCCCTCCTACAACAGAGTGGGGCTCAACATCTTGGCCTCTGACTCAAACTCAATGTCCTCATCCCAAGAATAATTCTTCAAACTGTATATATACTGAGAAGTATCTTCTGACATAGCGAGTACTATAGCATGACCAAAACCGAGGTGATGGTGGTATGTGGGAAAGAAAGGATGACTTGCTTAAACATTAACCCCTCCTTTCCCACATACTGTCACTATCAATATATTGATTTTGAGCTGTATTTTTGTACACTATGTCTGATAATCCTAGTGGTAGTCAGGCTGGTTCCTCTAGTTGTCCCTGGGATGGCAACACTGGTTATGATTTGAAAATTGAGACTGCTAGGATGAGTGACTTGCATATATTCTCCTCTTCTATGCCTACTCTCTCTGAGCTGGAATCTCCCATACTTGCTGGCCCATGTTCAGGTTAAAATGCCTGCAGGAGAGCCTCTCAAGCAGGCCTCATACCACATGCCCCAAAGGTGGCCCCTCCACCCTCTTTATCTGTCTAGGTTCTTGGGAGTATACTTACTCCCACCTCCTATTGTGTTTCTACTGGCACCAAGCCAGGGCTGGTTTTTACTCCCTCCCCTGCTCCCCACCTGTAGTCTCATCCTGGCATGGTTCCTCCAGGCAAAGACATTTCTTCTGCTAACAACTCTCACAATATTGTGGGGACTTTTAACAATATTGCTGTGGCACTTAACTCCTAGAGTAATAAACTCTGGGCTATTGAGGATGACAAAGGTTGCATTGCTCTCAAGCTTGGCATGTTTGTGAAGGGCTTTGTCACTAAGGGGTGGCATAAGCTGCCCTTCCTCAAAATGTCTATTCTGTGGAGCTCTCTCTCTGATTTGAGAGGGGTGCTAGCCTTGCTTGTCCCCTAGCCATCTCTAGACCCCCAGACCTATAGGTTAGCTGAGTCAGCTGATCCAGCACCTTCTTCTCCCTCTCAGTTTATACATGTCTCCTTCTGAGGCCACTGCTTATATTTTGGCCCTCTGCTCTCAAGCTCTCTCTCCCAGGCTACCTAGATCTCTGAAGTATCCTACTCTCTTCTTGGCTCTGGCCCCTAAAAGATTGTATGCTGATACCATATGTGACATCACAGCCTTGGTCAACTTGGCCAAGACAGTGCCTGACTTGCCATCTAATTACATCATTGCAATGCATCAGGCCTCCATTCCTCCTCTGTCTTCTTATAGGAAGGTTAAGTCTATAGTTACTGGGCCCTCCCAATGCCAGATTCTTGTCAAGTCTGAGGCAGTTGTTTCTGCCTCAGCTTTCCCTTCTCTGGTTGGCATTACTAACTAGTTTCTCACTAAAGTCAATTTTCAGGTCAACTTATATGTTTCTATATATAGAGGAATATCTCTTCTCACCTCCCACATGGCAACTGCTAAAGAGATTCAGTTGGTCACTTTGGCTGTCCACAAGCACCTGGGCTATTAGGTCCAGGCTTTCCTTCCTTCCTCCCAGTCTTATCTTAAGATTGTGGACATTCCTTATTTCTGTCCAGATACCACTGACCCTGTAGACTTGGACTATGTGAAGGGAGTCATAGTCAAGTCATACTTGGCTCCCTTCTTTACTCTCACTAACTCCCCTCAGATAATGCAAAACTCCATACACTCAGACTTGGCCATGGTCTGGTTCAACATTGTTGACTTCCAGTTGGGCACTTCAGCTAAGCATCTGACTAACTCTTCCTTCCAATTTGGCCTGGCCTCCTGTCCTGTGCAGGTAGCCCAGTCTCATGTCAGTATTCCTGTGTGTCAGCATTGCTGATGCTAGGATCACTCCACTTATGTCTGCAGGTCATAGGCCCCTTGCTGTCTACAGTGCTCTGGTCCTCACTCTGAGGCTAATTATTACCTTCTTGCTAGTTGTTGTTATAGTAATCCCATAGCCAACCCCTCTGTGCTAGCAACAATGGAGAAAGCTCCATGCCCTCATACTGCTCACTGTGTAAACTGTGGTGGGGATCACTGTGTAAACTGTGGTAGGGATCACAGTGTGAGTGACCAAAAGTGCCTATACTGGCAGCACCATTTTGACTGGGACTGGTTAGCTCATATGGTTAATCAGGACTGGGAGAGACAGATGGCTGCATCAGGTATGACTTCTAAGAGATAGAAGAACAAGTGTTGGGATAGAGCAGCTTTCTGGCATTAGCATAATTGCTGAACATCTCCTGATCACATTTGTTAAGTCAAGTACTTATTGTTCAGCTGGTGGCTGGAGGGCAGGGAAATTATTAGTGAGTCAAGATAGACATTCTCTGAGGTAGCTATGTTCTGGTCTATGTAGCCTCATCTTGCATTTTCTTTGTATTTATCATAGTTCTGAGCATCTATAACCTGGAAGCAGACTGCTATTGTATACCACTATATAAATTTTTGAATTAAAAAATAAATAAATAAATAAACTTGCTTAAACATGCAATGTGAGCAACTCTGCCTGTTGTATACATCATTTACTAATCCTACATCTATAGCAAGGATCAGTCTAATAACAATGCCCATCACCACACTAGAAGTGCACTCACTGTTGCTGACTTTTCAGGGTATGATGAATAGTCATTAGGAAGATCAGATAGATATAAATAAAATGCAGCATTTATTTGTATGTCCCTATAATAGAACCATATCTGTGATCTTTGTTTTTGCATAGTACTAGGAGCACTGTTCTGGACCATAGGTGAGATCAATGAGAGGGAATGGTCAAAATTTCACTAATTGCTATGTTACTGTTTGAGTACTTATTGAGTACTGAACTGAACTGACAGGCTCAGCTACAGTGATGCATAAGTTAGGGGGTACACTTACTGTACTTATAGGGACATATTTTACTTCTCTGTGACTAATAATGGCAAATTATAAACCTATCAGTGTAGATCTGTAACTTGGGGATTTCCTGATGCTATCAGAGGATTATTGTTGGTGCCAATGGCATGTTCACCTACAGCCCTTCCAATATCATTGCAGCCATTGGCAATACCTTTACCTTCAAATTCCACCCCAAAAATCATACAGCCACACAATTGAGTTTCTCTGACCCTTGCCACCCCCTCCATCAGTCAACAGGCATTATTGGCTTCAATTCTGACTTGTACATTATTTTCACTTCGCATCAGCTACAAGTGATTTACATCATGCTTTTCAGCCAATCTGTTAGCACCAACGAGACCAACTTCCCCACCTTCCACATTCCAATCAAAAACACAGCATCCATCTAAGGCTACTGTGGTCAGACCAGTCATTGTGGTGCTAGCACTGTGTTCACAATCAATGCTGTCGAGGATGGCCTGAACAATTTCGAGAATTATGCTGAGCTCGCCAAGGGTACTGGCACCAATTTCACAGCGACCACACTAACGCCAACGGCCACAGAAAGCTCCACCAATGGGAACGCTGCTTCCCTCTCTGTGCCCATACCTCTGAAGACCATTTTTTTCTTGCTTCTTGCAGCGATGATGCTTTGAACACATCGATTATTTCTTCGGCTTCGAGCCATGCCTCCAAGGAGTATGTTGACATGGGACAACTGTTATTGATTTCTCCCCTTGGACTCACTTGTGACTAGCCCTTCTTCGCTTAATGATAACGTATCCTTTTATGATATCATACGATGTATTTGACCAGAGTAGCTTGTGAGTGATAAGAATAATCATCATTTGATATGACAAGCTTCTATCGGTGCCACTGACGAAACAGTAAACCCTCCAAACATATCGGCCGGCCCATCTGGTCTAAGAGAGCTTGTTGCTTCAGAGATTGAGCATGGAACCGTCTGCACGGTTCCAACTATTCTTTGCGAGGTTCGCTGGAGGGGAGGATAAGTGAGCCTCGATGAATCAAAGTGACAGCAAACGTACGGTAACTGGAACCAAGACATCTGGTACATGTTGACGTTCAAGCTCTTCTCTGAGAGACTGGCGAGAGTTCAGGGTCTAACGGATATCTTCAACTCGAGATCTTCCTGCTAATAGCAATAGAAAACCCACCAAAAGTAGCGTATTTCTGTGGCGCTCATGAGTTAGTATGTCAGAAACTAATCAGCGTGTTAAGACTTACGTGTAAATCCTGCCCAAGGGCTATAGCAAAACGTTGAGGCCGATCCTCACTAGGGAAGCGAAGACTCACAAAGGCAAAAATTACATGAAAGTTATTATTCGGTAGTGCTGTCTATGCCCCGTCAAGAAGCAACATGACCAAAACCGGATAGGAAACCTACGAAGGTGATTAGATCCATGATCTAATCGCAAACCACCAAAACCCAGTTGCGTAAGAAGCCACTAGCCTCAAGATAGATAGAGACTCACGCAGAAAAATGCTCCAAATGCCGCAATCTCAACTGATGACCTGATAACGCGCGTGATTACATGGTCGCTCTCTGGTTCAGTCAGAGTCTAGTGGTCAGCCGAGGCTTGGGACGTCGGAGTTGTAAAGTTCGAAAAGGTGTGGACTCACTTTGACCACCTATCCGACTCTTATCAAGGTACCACCAGAGCAGAAGGCTAGAAAGACTGTCTTAGTCAGACTGCAATCGAGGATGACAGACTCACGTAATGCTAACATCACAACTGACAGCCGCTACTTGCCACCCCGCAACGAACGGTATCAGTTTCTGAAAGTCCGAGATTCTTTGAATACTAAAATTAGTCCGGAGGGCGCTATTAGAAGTGAAAGGAGTCACTTCTCGGTTAGAAAAGCCATCACTGAACAAGCGAAGCCGAGGGCACTCTGGATCATTGCCAGAATAACCAAGAACACGAACACTCTTGTAGATCCAGAAAAGATCCGAACTCTCCATGAAAGGTAAACTTCGATTGGAGACGATGTCCTAAATGTTAAGCGTCAGGTTCAATCAATAGAAGGACAAGGATTAAGCATAGAGTTTACAAAACGGTGACTATGGGCGTTGCTGAAAATGCCCAATGCGCATTAATCAGGTAATCGGGGTTACCGAAGTTCACAACAGTATACTTCCAGAGCATATAGCATAAAGCGATGGTGTGAAATGTGTCAAGCAGGAAAACCCAGTTTACGAGGACACTAATGAAAGAAGAGTGAGGGTCGTCAAGTAGCGGTGATCAGAAATCAAAAGCAAAACACACTTGATTCTCCGGCTTTTTCCCACCCTAGAAGTGCAGTACGTCCAATACTGCACGACACAGGCTCCATAGAGCATGGAATTGACGATTGCCCCCACCAAGAGTGGGCCCAAGACACGGTTGACGTTAGGAGTAATGGTAATGGTCGGTAGGAGTACTCCAGGCATAATAATAATCTGGTTGTCCGCGGTGCAAGTGTGAACTGTGCATCATTTCATCACTTGGAGTATTTATGGTCCTGGTCAAGCGCATGCATCAAAGACCACGGAATTCACTCCCAAGAGATCTGAGATCAAAGGGCACGTTGCGTGAAAGCCGGTGGCAAACAAACCGAAATTCTAGAGTCCGATATCGTTCCATTTAGCAGGTATGTAGAAGGCGCCAACCAAGTAAGGCCGGATGCTTTCAAATTATTGCGAAAGTCGAGAAAGGAGCACTACATGATCATGGGTGAACTTGTTTATAAATTGAGGTAATTAAAGGCACCAGACTGAATTGAGATTGTGATCACGCACTGTCCTCGTGTGCATTTTCTGTGATTGAAAAGGTCTCTTTATCTGCTTTTATTGGTGGGCACAGCCGATCCTTGTCGTTCTTGGACATGCATAATAGTGCTGTTTCTTCCATGGCAAATTTCTATTGGCTGGTCATTCTTTCATTCCGAAAAATTTGACGCACAATACACGTGTGTCACAGCGTCGACTTGTAGACTGATGATTAATATGAGGTACGATAAGGCAGCTAAGTATCAAAAAGAGCGTTTAAGAACGAGAAAATAATGCTCATATATACTAAGCTCTTGATAAGCTAGACGAGCAAATGAGGATCATGATCATAAAACGTTGGGGTCTGCGACAAAAGCCGACTAGGCGTAAACACAGACGTCTTGTTGCGCATCGATAAACCCCAATATCCGGCATCCGGATATCCCCCTCCAGTGGTCAACGAAGGGTTGATCGAGAACAAGTGAAGATGCTTATGTATGCGTTCATCCGATTAAACGAAAGCGAACAACGGTCTTCTTTCCGGGTAAGAGTCGATGCGAGAGATCAGGAAGAACAGCGACTTCGAGTTCGCCATGCATGACGGTAGGCGTTTGGTCCGGATAAGGTGGCCCGAAAGGGTTATATGACCGACGAACGCATACAAAACGCGTAAAGATACCGCTTTCGCTGGTGTAGACTGATTGATTTCTGCCGCAAAAGGTTTAATTGCGCAGCACTATGTTACTCTTTAAGAAGAAACACTTACTTGAAGTACAAGTCCCCGATTCTTTCCAGCTCCCCCTTTAATTTCGACACACCCAATTCAACAGCGTCTCTCTGCACCAATAAGTCGAGCTCTAAGGCCACGACAGAGAACTGGCCTTCAAAACCGAAAACAGATACCTCAGGGCTGTCTCGCGGTTTATACAGAGAATGGATGCTCTGCACTTCCAAAAAGCCCGAAATCCTGACGTGAAAGTCAGCAAGCAATTCATGTTGGCACCGGTATTCCGGATATGGCGTGAAGAAGTTTGGCCCCTAAATTTAAAGGTTAGCCTTGAAGACGTCGGGAGAACAGAAATTTACCGAATGCTTACAGTTTGCCTATAACATGAGGGGGCTTCAGAGGGACCTTTCAATAGTTTGCCGGGATCGTTGCCCGAAACGAGGGCGCTAAAACTGCCTCGTGTTTTTCCTCGTTGTCTTCTGTTCCCCAATCGACAACTCGTGCATTGCCAACATGTTGGAGATCCGTGAATCACTATCCCACAATCACGATTCCAACATCTGCCGGGCAGCGGCTGGGTCATTGTGTTCTCCTCAACTATAGCGTCAACGACGGCATCTTCATCGGGGAGATCCGCATCTCGTTTCATCTTTAATTTTGCTTCCTTTATCCGTTCCAACCGGGCTTTAATCCTGCAAGAACAGCAATCATAATAGGGATATTCACTGCGAGGTGGCATAATGTGTTGGCAGGGCGTGCAAATCCGAGCACCAGGGACAACGTCTCCAGACAGAAGTTCGTGACTGATGAGATCCATAATGGCGGGTAGCCTGGACGTTTCTGCATTAATTTTGTCGTTGGGTGGGTGATCTTCTTCAGATGACTTCATCGATGTTTCGCCCTGTAAACATTTCTTCTCCTCTCGTCGCTTCTGTCTCAAGATACACCAGGCACAAAGACTTTCCAGTCGGTTTGGTGGAAGGCATCGATGACAATTTGAATTAGAGCACCGGGTATAGGGAGAGGTGGGTGACTGGAATTCTGGCGAGAGGCTTTTAGACGAGGAGGTCGAGTGTCGAGCGGGTATACGAATAAATAGCTTAGGTCGTCCTGTAACTTTCTATTTTGAAAGTAGAGTCGTTCATACTGTAAGTTTCTCATCAATGAGTGAATGTGAGACTTACTTCTGTATCAATACTAGTGCTCCGGTCGGAAGCACAGGAATCAGAAGCGGATTCATCATTGCCTGAATCAGACTCTTCGCACGAAGTATCTGTGAGATCACTGAGATCACTATCGCCCAGCAGCGAGTTTACCAAAGCAGTATATTCGTAGGCCGAAGAGGAACTAGTTTCCGGGGTGGAAGCTTTAGAAGCGTCGTCGGATGACGGCGAAGAAGTCCTATTTGCGTTGGAGAGCTTCAAATGAGCCCGTTTAATTTTTGAGGAGAATGGACTTGCAGAAGTTTCCTCAGCTGTCGAAGAAGAGAGTGATGGTTCCGGAACCTTGAGACGGACATGTCTGATCTTCGAGATCCAATCATGAGATGAGCTATGAAACAAGCTCGAATCGTCATTTGTCTGATCTGCCCAAGAGACCGACTTGTTTTTTCCTCTGTCAGTAGGTTCGGTACGTAAAATCGAAACCGGGATAAGTGGTGCAGGTCTCATTGACGTTGACGACCTTCGTCGACTAGCTTTCCAGTCAGCCCTGACACACTTGACGCATCTGAGACAGGTCGAACTGGGAACTATCAAACCCCGACAACCCTTCGTCGCACAGGTCCGAATGTTCTGTAACCATGTTATTAGAGCAGACACAAAGAAGCCAAACAGAACCCCGTACGGGATGAGCTCGTGAATGCCTTTCAATCTGTGTGGTTTGTTGCAATGGCTGTGAGGTCCACAAGGACCTCGGTAGCATGCACCTCTTGTTCGAAGGATTGTTGCTAGAGGTCGCGGAAGGCGTTTCTGAAACCAGGCTCAATGGGGTGAGGGGTGACGCAGAGGCAGCTTGTCGATGCCCCAGTAATTGTGCAGGAGCGAAATTGGCAAGCCCAGATCTAGTCGAAGTACCTTGCGACAGAGGATCCGGTAGAAGCGGAGGTGAGGTTATAATGGGGGTGCCCTTATCAAATTATGAGTCGCACTCGAGGAGTTCCGCTACCAATCAATACTTACGCCCGGATATCCTAGTTCGAAAAATTCAATTGTGTTGGAGGTCGTAGGGACACCTGCAGGCTATGGAAGGAAGATTGAGTTGTTACCCGTCGCGTAGGACAGATTCTTCTCACTGTGAAAGATGAAGATTGCGGTGGCGGCATGTGTCCGTTCACATGAGACGATGCACCTTTAACGGAGGAGTCGGGTATAAATAATGCTGGAGTTTGCTGACCAGAGGAAATTTCAACGTTGGTTCGGTCGATGGAAAGGCAAAGGCGTACGCAAGGATGTCTGCGTATCTGATCGCGCTTATCAATATCTCCAATCGCGCCCATCTTCCATGGTGGATAATAATCCCTCCAGCGTCCCAGGCACTGCGTGCACATGTTTGACGAGAGCGGATGTTGAGAACCCAATTCTGCAGCGCATTGCGAACACACTCGCATGAATACGGCGGACGGGGCTTGATGTTGCATAGCCGATTTGACAATCATTACTTCTGTTTGACACACGAGCAGAAAAACTTTCTGGGTCAAACACCAGTCTGTTCTGACGTAGCACCTCGGTTTAGGGTGAGTCATGATACAACAAAAGAACGTACATAAACGCACCACAGAAGATCTCAACCAAAGCTTCCTTCTGCTTTCAAACTCTATTTTCCGAGCGAAATCCACGTAACATGGGCGCGAGGGTAAAAGCAAGGTCAAATGGTACCAGTCAAGCTAGTTCCAGTGCGACCACCGTTGTGGGCGCGCGTTGAGAGCTCGGGACGCATACACGAACACAAGTTCACCGATAGCGTAAAAATTGGCTTGATTACGTGACCAAATACAAATGGGCGCACATGGAAAAAAAGTATGTTTCTCTTTGATTCGACGTGCAACCGTGACTTGGACATATTATTAGAACGTTAGACCGGAGAATTAGCAGAGGCAAGGTGAACATGAAACTATGACGGCGAGACCGATCACAGATCCGAGCATTAATAATTTTTGATAGAATTCTCCAAGGCGCTGGCCTGCAGTACTCTCCTACCTGAGAAGAAGTCCACCAATTGGGGACTCTCCTCCTCAGGAGCGGTGCCGGTTAGTATGAAGAAAACCTTATTTCAAAAATGGATATTAGAGATAGAGAGCTTCTGGCGCTAGTATGTGAGAACAATTCTTGATCTCCGAGGAATCACTGAAGAAAACAGAATTCCAAAAAATATGAGAGATGCTAGTATGTGAGAACAATTCTTTCTAAACTGTTTCTGATCTCCGAGGAATCACTGAAGAAAACAGAATTCCAAAAAATATGAGAGACTGCTCTGAGTTTGTCGGCGCTCGCTCGTCTCGTGTCCCGGATCTTGACTGCCTCGTCTTGTACTCGTCGCCAGAAATTACTGGATCACGATGCTGAGAGCAGGATCACAAGACAAGAGATAAAAATCTCGAATAACAGGTGGAAGAAACTTCAAATAAACGTATGGCAAAAACGACAGAAATGCTAACTAATTTCATCTCAAATTCTGATAGCACACTATTTAATATAGTAAAAAGCCACATCCTCCGATACATCATCAGGCAAACCGGGATAATCTTTGCTGGTCTCCCATTCGGCCTCAACGAGAACAGAGCCTTTCATGAACTCCTGTTCTTCCCAAAACGTTTTCCAAGATTCTGGTGAATGCTAAAATCGTGTCTTGAGGATCCCACCAGGTTGCCATTTTGTGCTGTTCCCTCTTTGTGGCCGTACAAAATCATCCCCGAATATCATAGAACCCTTTTCATGTGAAAGAAGACTGGCTGTTCTGCGCGCCAAGTCATGTTGCTGTTCTTCGTCGAAAAGATGGAGCAACAGGATCGAGTGGATAATGGAGATGTGCCCTTTCAAAGGGTTGAGGGATGTCAATCAAGCGAGGTCCGTCGGTCGGGGGTTATGTTTGAGAATGACTCTTGGGACAATATCTAAGGATTGAGTGTATCACCAACCCGAGGAACAAAGCTTGTGGGAAACGTCGAGGAGGTGCCTTGATATAGTTCATGGCCCAATGTTCAAAACTCTGTAGAATGGCTACCGCTCAGAAACTGAATAATAAACATCAATGAAAGTCGTACCAGCGCGGATGTCCAAACCTATTGTATTTGAGATAGGCCAGCCATCGAATACGACCTTCCGCAAGTCGCCTCCGACTTTGATGGACGGACTGGGTATACGTATACTATTTGTGGTTGGGGCAACGTACAACAACAGCCAAGGTCCAGCAATATGGCATCTTGCTTCAAGTTCACAAGGCGAAGGCAAAGAGCTCGATCATCATATGGCAATCGGTTAATCGGAAGCCTACACGAAAATACGACGTCAAGAACCTCATAAAATCAATCATTCGCGGCGGACCACAATAACTTGAACTTACTCTGCGAACGTAAAGTGACTGATGAAACCATACGGAAAAAGCTAGGCGAGCGATTGGTTCGTGGCGGATTGAAGCTGAAAAACCTGAGAATGGCTCACTTTACAAGCCTTTTCTTGAACTGTGAGTACATGTTACTTCAAATCGTCATTGTTTGTAATCCCCGTGAGTTTCCTCAACAAGAACTTCGAATGTTGGTCTTTCCGGTTATATCGTCACGTCGGATCCAAGGGTAGAGGTTTCTGGGATGTGCCCGACCAAGGATCAGTCGACATCGCGTAAGAGGTACTGAGGTAGACGAATCCTTTTTATCCAACGAGGCTTTTACACTGAAAGTTTATTGCCGTCACGACCGTCCTGGACGCTCTGATTTGCAGTTGATGTTATGATCCCCGTGCAGATACAAGGTCCAAAGCCCCGACTGGCAGTTTCAGATGACCGGAACACAAAATACCCATGGTCTAATCGGCCTTCTGGCCCTGTGAGTATTCCTTGGATCATTTTGACTCAAGATCAAAGCAGCTCTGAATCGACGATGTCCCTGATTTCGTTGAGGAACGAATGCTACTAGAGCCTCAATTGGCAGGGAATTTGCTTGTCCCTCGGCATTTGAGCTGACGTTTGGGGCCTGTACGCCGATTTTTTTCTTATGCCGTATTCAAGTCAACTCGGAGGATCCTCATTACTGGTATGATGCCGCGCAGGAAGATATACACCTGAAGCAAGGTGAGGTGGTCAGTTTGAGAGGCTGATGAAAGGTGCTTGGAAAAGGCAGGTAGACGCTCGAGGGACGTCTGGACTGGAAACTCCAATCCTAGGAAGGCGACGTGTGCAAGCGAGCGCACGCGAGAAACGAATGGCCCAATGGGGATGAAGCTCTTGATCAATAGTCGAGCAACACGACAAAAAGTCTCGTGGCTGTGCAGGAAGCCGTCAATAACACTGGACACACTCTCCAGACTTTTAGACGCGACGACACACTTACACACTTCTCATACTACCCGATCCCCCCTGAATGACAGAACATGTACCAAGCGACGTGGAAATATATGCTTCCTGCCAAAAATATGATGCCAGTCTTCCAGATGATGCAGCTCACATCCTCTGGTACATCTGGCGGTCCACCCAAACCCAATTTTCCAGGCTGCAGACGTGCCTGGATGCAATCAAGGCCCCGGAACTCCACGGAGCCATCAGAGTGGCTCACTCGACGCGAAACTACCACATCATTAAAAATTGGGGTGAGCTTCAACATAAATACCTTTTAAAGAACCTCACTGACCAGGAGTGGATAGTCACTTCTAGAGAGACATTATCTCGCCAGGATCAGGACGACGCAATTGCCACTTGTATCAGAAATCTTCTAGATGAGGTAGAAGAACCTCTCACCAAGCTCATCAATGGTCGCGTCTCACTGCCTACTTGGCCTCCAAAAAACAAATACGTCCGCCCAGAAATCCGCCATCACCTAGAACGTCTCAAAATACCAATTATTCAAGACAGACCAAATCTTCTGCTCCACGAATGGGGAAGCTTTAAGCATGATTCTGTGTTGAAAGAACGTCTAGAAAACGTTTTCATGCCCAATAATCATACGTGGGTCCATCTATCTCCTTGAATCCGTAAACGAAAATGTGACGTTCATGCTTTCAAGGTTTCTTGTCAACACGTCTGGCTCCGGGAAAACGCGACTTCTGTTGGAAGGTCTATGCGACAAATGGGGCCTTTATTTCACATCGACCATCGATTCGAGTTTACTAGGATCGAGTGATGTTCAGAACAGTATCAATTCATACGTTCCCGATTCTCCAGAGTTTCGGGAGAGACTTCCCTCTGCCCACGCTTCAAACTTTAAACAAGCATTGCAAAGCAATCAAACTGCTGCTCGGCATGTGTTCCGCCGAGTCTTGCTTTCCCGTCTCATTATTTTCCACCACTTCGTCGGAATCATGGAACGGGAAAGAACTCCTTTTTCCCCTCTCGATGTTTACAGAGAACGCTGGCTTCTTCTACAGCTTCAACCACGCCTCGCTCATCCAAATATCTGGGATATCTTCGATGTACTGACGTGCAAACTTGCCGAAGCTTCTGACCGCTTCGTTTCAATGCAAACTCAAGCGCTACTCGAACGTATCCGGAATCTCTGCTCCGATAAACTAGACGCAACTCAAGATGAGACCCCGATCTTCTGTGTGCTTGATGAAGCTCAATATGCTGCAACTCGACTTGCATCATCTTTTCGCTCCGATCGCAATGGATGCCATCGACCAATTCTCAGGGAAATTGTTCGTGCATGGCAGGAGCAAACCTTGGGGAGGGGTGTCTTCATGATTGTAGCTGGAACCGGACTATCCAAAGATGTTGTCGATCAAACGATGGCTTCAGCGATTATGAAAGACTCAAGATATCGCTGGTGCTCTGATACAGGCGCTTTCGCCACCGTCCGTTCCCAACAGCGGTACATTGCTAAATACCTCCCCGAATCACTGCTTGAATCGACGTCTGGAAAGCGATTGCTTGATCGATTGTGGTATTGGCTGCATGGCCGGTGTGTGTTAACGCTTGGAAAGACACTTTCCAGAAATTCTGATCGCCAAATAGGCACCGCTTCACTGCCGGCTATGTGGTAGAGCTGATACTGAATGGCTTCCAACAACCTCATCGACTCTTAAATGCCTACGTCCAACACTTCTCGGGTTTTTCTATAACCGATGCGAGCAAATAGGTTGAGCAGGAAGCTCAAGACCCTTTACCCAAATTTTCTCAATACAAACTCGATTTCTCAAAAATAAAAAACAGTCAGTGCCGAGCTTAAAAGTAAAGACCGTGGATGCTCATTGAGTAACAGACAGTGATATGGAATCGACAATTCAAAGAATCACTACTCACTATTTGATGAGGTCTATCATACCTTGTCTAGGCCAAGATGAAATCATGTTTGTTGAATATGGCTTTGCTCGTTTCAACGATTCAGATACCCGGACCATCGCCATAGATGAGCCCCTTGTGCTTCTAGCTGCCCTCAGTTGGATGGCAGACGATCATCAGAAAGTCCACAAGTTACTTGCTCGCAGTATCAACCTACATGCTGGACTGTTTAACGGCTTTGAGAACTACATTGTTTTCTGCTTGGACCTCATTTTCTCAACACCTCGTCGTTTGAGCGACGTGTTTAGCTTCCATGGAAAGTTGTTGCCTTCTTGGGCAAACATGGAAGCTCGATTGGTTTCTATGTACTTCCCGAATCCAGGAGAACTGGAGACTAGTGCTACAGGGTACACCTGCCTAAAAGGATCTTCTGTGACCCTCGGTATGAACGCCAAATCAATAGATTTCACGATGTCCTGGCTTATTCACCAAAAGCCATCCTGCTTCTGCTTTCCGCATCAATCAATGGGTCCGGACATCATGTTCGTTCTCCAACTTTCCGATAAAAGCCATATCTGGGTTGCTTTACAGACGAAGTGGTCAGGAGCGAAGCACGCAAAAAGCCTTGGAAAGAAGCTGTTGTTACACGCTATGGGAAGTATTACGCCATCAAAGTACTTCCTCGATCGAGTGAGTCTCACCATCCATTGAATCGACCTCTGAAGTTCCTGGCTTAACCAACCGCACGGTTAGAACGATAACCCCTTTTCGGATAAAAGTCGTCCAAGGCTACGAGATGAAATGTTTCAAGCACTCCAGCAGTTACCTGGTGGGCGAAGGGATGCCGGCAAATACAGCGTGCTTCGTGCGGTTGCATCCTTTCCTGCTCGGCCACGGATGAATCGTCACATCGAAAGAGACCCTGATTCAGATGGTCACCCCATTGCCAGCCTCAACATGGACTTCGTTAAGAGGATCACTCGAGGACTCTCACCTCGAGCATTCCTCCATCGACAGGAAGTCACTATCGACTCGGAGGACCAGCCATCGAGCAAAAAGCGGAATCGAAACCGCGAGTCCAGACACGAAGAGGAAACAACAGCGAGTCGAAAACGGATGCGGCTCAAAATCTAATCTCAAATTTCAGTAAAAGATTGCCGTTATTGTGATTATATACTCTGAACATTTACTTTTCGTCTCTGTCATATGTAGATCCTGTTGCAGCACGATCTGACCTCGCTTGTATCTGTATTTCGCGAGAGGTTTTGGTTTGATGTTTTCTTGTGCTACTCACGTGCTTTATGAACATGTATCATGTCATTCACTTTTCTTTTCTTTTCTTTTCCGGCGGAGCATGGGGCAATTGCGGCATCATCACCATTTAGAAGCCCGCAGAGTGAACACTACACTATTGAGAGGGATCAGTAAGTAATCCTTGCACCTGATGACCTTAAATATCTCAACTATTTATGGACCGCACGTGCGTTGGGTTAACAGGAGCGTCAACAGGTCGGACTAGTATATATTTGTCTTTGAACTATGTCCCTTCTTGCTTCTTGCCCTCACGTATTCGCACGTCGGAACCCACTGTCTGGCTATTACAATGTTTGCGAAAACCATCCCCATCGCGATTGGGATCGCCAGCGTCCTTGGGTCTCCTCTTACTCAAACCTGTACGTTCGAGGGGTTTTGCTCTCTTGATTCTATCTATACACCTCGACTGACCGATTTAATACTCGACAGTTCATGTAACACCCGGGACAAGGCAGAATACGCCCAACCCTTACCCAGACAAACCTCGCATCGTATTTCATTCTGACGGAACTTGGAAGATTACTGTGTTCTCTGATTTACACTACGGGGAGAACCCATGGGACTGGTGGGGTCCAGTCCAGGATTCGAACAGCACCAGGGTAATGAAGCGCGTATTGAAAGACGAGAAACCTGATTATGTGTATGCCATACTTTCTTGAGTTGATGAATACTGAGTATTGACCGGTGTTATTTCAGTGTCATCAATGGCGACCTCATCACAGGCGAAAGTGAGCCTAGCGTCTTTGAGTTGAAAACTAGTGAGATGCTGATTGATTCGGCACTGTTAGACACGTTCAGAGAAAACGTTACAAATTTAATGGATGAAATTGTTGCGCCTCTCAACGCCGCAGGGGTCCCTTTTTCTTCCTCTCATGGAGTGAGTCTCTCGGAAGCCTCTGCTCAGTCGGACAATAATACAAGCTTCTACAGAATCATGACAATCAGGTCAACATCACACACGCCGAAGAGATTGCGTATGAACAGAAAGTTGCACCTCTCAGCTATACCCGTTCTGCACCTGAGGGAATTGGTGGTGTAGAGGGACCTGGGAATTATTGGGTGCCAGTGAGTCTTGGGTGATCGGCATATTCTGAGCCTCGACGTCTTGATTACCGTTCACTAAAACCAGATATACAAAAACCATTATGGTGTGTACTGCCTTTCTTTATCAACGTTCCATTACATATGAGTACTTTGACAGATCACGCACCCGCACTTATACTCTGGTTCTTTGACTCAAGGGGTGAGCCTACTCTTCAAATATGCCCGACGGAATTGATGTAGATAAATCCAGGTGGCGTCTCCCAGCAAGGGGCAGCGAACCCAGATTGGGTTGATGAATCCGTAGTTGGATGGATAGAGTCCGAGACCAAGGCAATGGAAGCTGCATGGGGCACAGGCGATTCGCGATCAACACTGGCCTTCGTCCATATACCCCCGTTCGTTCTTCGCATTTATGCATATCCTAGAAGTCTTAACTTTCCCTGAAGGCATTACATATCCGCCGTCCAAGCCACTCTCGATCCGGAAAAAAACCCTGGGCTGAATGGTGAGGCTATTTAATCGAGTGTTACTTCCTAGATCTCACCCGCTACATAGCCGACAAATTAGGGGGAACTGGCTCTCTTCAAAGCACAGTTAACCCCGCAAACCAAGGAAAAGACGCACCATTCTGGGATGCTGTCAAACAGAACTTGAAGAATCTCGTCGCTGTTGTCTCTGGCCATAACCATGGAAATGAGTGGTGTGCTCGCGAGCCTACTAAAGACGTCATTTTCTGTTACGATAAACACTCGGGGTGAGCACTCTCTCAATAGGGCTGTAGTGCAGTTCTGATTTCATCACAGCTATGGTGGATACGGAGACCCTTCATGGATGTATGGCGTGCGCAATATCGTCTTCCACTCTTCCACCAACACCGTCGGGGATACCCTACCGAAGGTTGAAAGTTGGATTCGTTTAGAGGAGGGCGAAACCAGGGCGCATGTTTGGCTTAACGACAATTATGACCGATAGTTTCTTTCACTCTTGCTTCCGAAATTCAGATTGAAATTGCGAAAGTCTTGTGTGCTGATTAGTAATCATCTAACAAATGTGAAGTGCGCTATTTTGACGTTTCCAATGTTCAATCCCAGTGAAAAGTGGATTGACCGGAATTGGTTGTTAATGAGGTTTGCTGAAAATCGTGAGAATACTGAGATAAAACGAGTTCTAAGGATAAGTAAGTACGTTGTGGGCAACAGCTTCGTTGACAAGCTGCTTCCTTTCTGGGGCAAATGAACAAATACAACCACACTGACAG
>KQ962575.1:76714-109271 GCA_001563735.1 Leucoagaricus sp. SymC.cos
AATGGTATCCATTGTCAAGTAGGGATATCAGCAAGTTGATCCAAGACATTATTGCAAATGGGTTGATTTTGGGCGGCATTATATGTGTTATTGAGGGCGTTCCATAGGTTGTTTAATGAATCACAAGGTTTTCCATTGTAATTGATGGCCTTAATGGGTGGTAATTTGCGATCACAGGTCCATGACATTAAGTCCCATAGTCGATTATTGAAGGTTGTGATTTCATTGATTTTTTTGTCAAAAGTTTTTCATTTTGCGATGCATGTTGTTCTCCTGAAAAGCTTTCATTTCTCTTTGCTCTTCACAGCTCTGTATTCTTCCAAAGCAGCTTTACACTCCTCATTCCACCATGACTTGGAATGCGAGGTGATAGTAGATGTCGAAGCATTATTATTCCACACTTTTTCAAACATAGCAGCTATCTGCACTGAAAACATTTCGATATCATTTTCAGTCAAAAGATTAGCATGCTGAAGCGATCCAAGTCCTCCAGCCAACTCTAAAAGAAAATCTTTTTCTTCATCAGAATCAGATTTAATAACATGTTTGGTGATGGGAACCATCAATGTAGCAATAGGAATGTCGACAGCGACAGGGGCATGATCAGATTGGTTATGGATATCGTTATGGATGTGACAGTGATCTACTTTGGCTAAGTTTGAGACAAATATGAGATTGATGATGGAAGGTTTCTTGGTAATGTCAGAAGGATAATGAGTAGGTATAGGGTTATCAGGTGAAATACGGTCCAGGCCCAAGTCAATCATAAGACCACAAAGTTAATCAGCATATTTGGAATGGAATGGGTAGTTCAGATCCCAGGTTTTGGATCAAACATTGAAATCACCTCCAACATAAAGGAAGTGGGGTAGAAGATGTGCATTGTAAAGAAGGTGTTCAATAGCATGATGTTTGGTGTCAGAATAGATAGACATGAGGTAGTGAATGGTTTGCCCATGTATAAGGGTAAGGATGATGATATTGTCGTCCATTTGAGTAATATTGGAGCAAAGAGAGAGTTGAAGAAAAGAGAGGTGTCAATGAACATATGCCATGACACGAGGAGAGTTGTGAGTCCCAGGCATATAGATCCAGTCTGGGTAGAGAGGAGCCCCAACAACATTTTTACCTAGCAGATCATCAGTAGATACAGTTTTTCTAATGACATACCAAGCAGGTTCTTGAAAAAAGATAATGTCAAAGTTTTCAACAGAATCAGTGAGAATAGTTTCCATAGTAGAATAAGAATATCGAATGTTAAAAGAGAGAACCCTTAAATTTTTAATTGGTTTACAATTCATGAAGGGACATCAGACCCTCATCGGTCTCGTGGTGAAGATGTAGCCTGTTTGTGCTGAATAGTGACTTCAATACATTGAGCTTGTTGAGCTCTAGCTTCTTGGGCTTTATTATCATACCAAGTACAATTGAAGTGATTGCACCAATACGGGCATTGTCTGTTGTTGGCCAAATGATCACCTTTACAGTTGATGCATTTGAATTGATAGGGACATGGCATTCTGTCTTCAGTGGCCTCATGTAGGAGCTTGGCTTTAGGGTTAGCTTGACAACACCAAGAAGCATTGTGATGATTTTCAGTCTTGTGAGGACCACTGCACTTAGCACATTTCCATCCTTGAGATTTGCACTTAGCAGTAATGTGACCCCATTTCCAGCAATTCTGGCATTGGGAGACTCCAGGATGTATGTTGCATGCCCAGATAACAGTGACATCTTTGTTGAAATTAAAGGAACAGTTAGTAAGGAGCTTGGCATTGGTACCATTTTGCAAGTCCCAAATGTCAAACCATATAATGGCCATGTCAGAGTATGGCGTGGCTCTCATGATGTGAGGAGGGGAAGCAAGCGTAATTTGTTCAAAAAGTGGGTTTCAGTTCATGACGTATAAAATGTTGTCAGCTGTCAGCTGATTTGAACCATCATCATACCAATCAGTTGGTGTATAAAAGTTTACCCCAACAATTTTGAGGTATGATTTGGACATAGGAGCCCTAGGAATAGGGACTTTGTTTTTATCGCACTGAATAGCTTTTGAAAGCCATTCGTGAATGATGCCATTTTCAGCAGGGGTAGGTATGAGATTGGTGGAGAAGAAAAGACCAAGGGCAGAGCCAGAGCATCCTTCAGACATGGCTAGAACATGAAGTTTAGAGTGTTGATCAACGAGACCACAATTAACAGTCTCAAGGATGTGTTGATGTCGTTGGAGGCAGTGAACAGTCGCTGTCTCAGAGTATGGCACGAGAAGTTGTTTATGAGTGGGTCCTCATATAGTCAATTTGATGACAAATTTCTTTTTCTGAGGGACAGAAGTATTGTTGGTGTTTCCACTGTTGGCATTTCTAACAGCAGCTTGGTGCATAGCCGCAATACAATCAGCTGGAAGTTTATCACCATATAGTTTGATGAGTTCTACCAAATCAACCACTTGTTTGGTGGCTATGGTAGATGGAGTGGAGGCATTAGATCAGGAAGCCATAGTATATGATTTTCCTGATGGTGCAGAAGGGGGGGGAAGGGGGGGTTTTGTGTTTGAATGTTGAGATGAGTTGCTTACCTTAGGCATAGGTGGGAGAGGTGGAGGAGGAAAAGCTGCCTTAATTGGCAGCTTAGGGGGAGTTCATTTGGACATAGGCTTAGTGCCTTTGGTTGTAGGCTTAGCCTGAGTCAGTTTGATGCCCTCAGTCGATATTATTTTGACATCTTGATTTTCAAGAGGTTGAGAAGAAGGAACAACTTCTTTTGCTTTACCTTTGTTCTTGGTTTTCTTTTCCACAAATGGTGGCCTTGAAGGGAAAAACAACCTATCCATGAGCTGCTTGATAGTAAAGTTAGTAACACCTTTCAGAACATATCCCTCAATGATGCTAGAGTCTTCAATGACAGTATGTTCCCAACTGCCATCATATAAAGCTGTGAGCAGGTATGCAATTTCATCTGCTATAGCTCTGCTTGGGGTATATTTACCTTTATTGACTGGAAAAAGACAAATCCAATCTGTACATTCTTGAAGCATTAATAATGCTTCACCAATAGTCTCATTGAATTCCTCAACAGGAGAACTACAAACTTGTAAAAGGTCAGTATCGCCACCTTAAGTAGCATTGACCACACCTGTATTTCCAGCTTGTGACATATCGATATCATTGATTTGTGGCAGTGCTTGTTGTTCAACATGCGCTGTTTGCATATTAGCTTGTGAGGTGCTAGTGCCAGCAAGCTCAACAATGACTGGATTCAATTTCGGAATTTGAGGTTCTGAAGTGATACCAGCTGGGTCAAAGGCAGGGAAGGGATCGGAGTTATTGGTCCAATTGCTAAGAGTGGCATGAGGGTTGGGCCTAGAAACATGAGGTCCAAGGTGCATAGAGGGAGTATCAAGGTTGGGGTTAGCATCAGCCTTGTTGATAATGCTTTCAAGACTAGGGAGTGGTTTAGTGTTGTCAACTGTTTTTTCAAATTGAAGCCACATTTGAGTCAGCTCGGGTTGAACATCAAAATCGACCATATGTTGTCGATGTTCAGATGCAATAGAGGCAGGGGAATAGAGGTCTATTTCTGCTGCTGAACAAGTTCCCATAGTTCTCATAGGTTTAGGAGTAAGCGTTCCCTCTATAATGGAAGGTTGCATATTGACTGGTGTAGTACGTCCCCTAAGGGCTTGTTGATTGGGAGGAGGTGATCACATACAAGGTATGATTGTCATAACTTGTTGGGATTTATGAATTGGTGAAGCAAATCTGGAGCATCTTGTGCAAGAAACCACAGAAGACATTCTAGAAAAGCAATGTTGAGATTGTCAAGATTCAGAGCAACCTCTGACATTATGAGGAATTTCTTCATTGGAAGAGGATTCGTATTCAGAGCTATCATCTGCTGCCATATCAATAGCTTCAGACTTGGCCTGTTCAGAAGTTTGGGCATTTGAAGCTGTAGCAACAGCTTCAGACATAGCCCGTTCAGTAGCTTGGACATCAACAGCATGTGCCATGCGTCCAGCACATGTATTGATGACCTTGAGTTTGGCCAACATACTACTAAATAATCCACTGCCTTTCTTTTTCAACTCTCTGCTACTATCATCCATAGATTTGTATATGTCGTAGGTTGTTGTATTCACAGTAAAACCACTAGAGAAGTATTGATGATGGTGGTTCATGGGAAAGAAGGATGCTAGATCCTATGTATGAGTAGCATCCAAGTAAGTACTTAAACAACAATAAATCGGAATATTTTGCAGAAAATTTCAGGAGCAATCAGGTAATCCTTTTAGTCATTTCAATTGCCACAAAGAGCCAAAGAAGGTGAAAACACACATCTATGGGACAGCCATACTTTTACTTGGCAATTGATACTTAATCATAAATTATTAGTAATTCATCTACATTGGGATATGAATACCACATATAGTGTATACCACCAAGCTGGATGGGGTAAGTGACAAGCAAATGAATTTGGAAGTATTGAAGGATTGACTCACCAAGTTGAGGCTGAAGTTGCTGGGTGTTAAGACTACAGATGGTAAATCTGCAGAAGAGGACTTGAACTTAGTCTTGAGGCATGCAACAGCTTTTATGTTGCAAGGCCCTGCCAGTGCTTCAGGGTTTGGCAAGCACTTGGACCTCAACTCACTTCAAGTCATTAAACTACATATATCACAGACTCTTTCTCAGTCTGTCAGGATGCTCTCTTATATAATTATTATTCTAAAGTTTTACTAAAACTTCAACAACTTTAATACATCCCAATAACTGGCAAAATAGTTAGTTTGTTAGTATTTATCAGCATCTTCCAGCATTCAGCTGTCAATAGATTATTGCCTCATCACTCACATCACTTAGCTATTGTCTGGCCATTATCTAAAGTGTACAAAAATACTACATTGCTTTCAAATTGAGATCTAAAGTATATTACATCATCCAAAAGGGCAATGCATATTTGAAGTGAGGCAGAGCAATGATATATAAGGTCTATCTCACATTCATAAAAAGAAATTTAACAGAACAATGCAAAAAAAAATATTTAAAAAGATATCTGCTAATTTTAAAAGCTGACATAGTCTCCTAGAACTCTATTCACCCAATTCTCTTAGCTCTTGAACACTAAAACTTATTTATCTCCAACTTCATTAATAGTACACTGAGTAAAAGTTATTGTTGCAGGTCTAGAATATGTTTACTTGAGCTAGACAGTATTGACTATATCTTGACAAGCTTGAATAACTACAATACATTTCATAATTTTTAGTGACTTTTGATTCTATATTATTAAAGCTAAATATATATATATATCATCTCTTAAAACACTTTTAGAGCTTACACTTTAATATCAAACATATAGATTTTCCATATTTAGAGAGTTTATTTATAAAGAAAGCAGCAATCAAGATATAAGTACTAGTTCTATAGAATTGGAGATTAGTATTATGACTCTTGAGTGCATATAATAAACTATCAGTAAACTAGAGACTTTTTGAGATAGAAGAGAATAATGCTATTCAAAGTCTTAGAAGTAAAAGCAAAGTTGTGACTAAAAAGCTTGATGGTAACATCAAGGATAGTGATAGTGAGGATACTGAGTATGATAATGTCAGAAGTGACTGTGGCAATGACAGTAATAGAGAAGCTAAAGATAGAGAAGGAGATGAAGAGAATATAATAGATATAGAAAGTGTCAATAAATTAGAGCAGAAAAAAACTCTGTAATCTACTAACTAGTAAAAAGAGAAGAAGACAAGAAGTACTAGAATAGCTTTACATAAGACTGCTATATCACAAACCCTTCTTTCCCACGAACCACCATCATCGACATCTCTAGTGGTTTTACACAAACACAACAACCTACGAATATACGAAACTATGGGTGATAGTAGTAGAGAGCAGAAGAAAGGCGGTGGAAGATTTTTCAGTAGTGGTCCTCGAGCTGTGATCAAGGACGTTATGACACGTGCTGGACAAGCAGCTTCCGCTATCGACGTTCAGGCCACCGAACGAGTTATGGACAAAGCTCTGGCAGCTGATGAGTCCTGCTCCAAATATGAATTGTCTTCTGACGATGAGTCTCCTCCCAACATTAGAGGTCGCTCTAATGCTCGGCACTCTAAGGCATCCTCTAACGCCTCTCGACAACGGTCCGTTTCCAGGGCCTCTAACAGGTCTGCATCACCAGTCCTACGTCAATCCAAAGAGCTTGCATCTCGCACTGATTCGCCCCCTCCTAATCAACTCGCCCTTCAACAAGGACGCTCTACGCCTACCAACTCTCAACCTTCTTTTGCTGAAGGAACACTTACTCCCAAACCCATCAGAACTATGGGTACAAAATCTATATCCTCTCCTGCGTCAATTCCTACCATGCATCGACAACATTCCACTGACTTCGAGGTCCAACCCGAACCAACTCAAATGTGGTCGCACTTTGAAAATGCCGCCGACCATAAACCTATTCCTAGCGTCCAAAGTCTTATTGACAAAGCCGCTATCTCTTCATTGAATCCCAATATGCCATCCATGGCCTTAGGGCCCCATATTTCAGGCCCCAACCCTCGTCCTGTCCTCAGCAATTGGGCTGACGACGTTGATCCTTTTCCCGCCCTTGACCCAGCTGGTGTCACACCAGAACCACATGTGCCCAAACTCAACCCGGCTATTATTAGCCAACTTCATCCTAGCACAGGTGCTGATGCTTCAGGCGCCGACGTTACCCCTATCCCTGCTCAAACCGACATCCCTATGCAAGACGCTGGCATCTCAGATGCTAATGTTGGAAATGCTGAGTCGATCAATTCTGCTCAAGGCAGTATCATCGACCCTCTGATCCCTAGGAGTCCTCCAGTCGAGGAATTCCAGGAGACTATTGGTGAAGCGTCTCTGACGCTTCAAGAATGCGCAGACTGGATCCACCTCTTTCCAGTCAACAGAGGTAAATTCACACCTAGTGGAGCTATAGCTGACGAGCTCGCTTACTTGCTCACGGCCATATATGATGGCGGTTGGGAGCATACTGTCATTGAAGATCGCAGTATTATTGAGGGCTACGTCCCAAAAGACGTGGCTAATTTTACTCTTAAACAACTCATGGACAGGCTCTTTTTCCCTTCTAGGCCTCCATACATTGAAAAGAAGAATAAAGGCAAGGCTAAAGAAGTCGTTCCTTCTTCTCAACCTCTCGAGAACCAAGACGTCGAAATGATTTCGACTGAAGGCGCTCAAAAACTCAACAAACAGCCTCAGGTCAAACCTAAACCTACACCTAAACGTACGCCACCAAAACCTCCTATCAAAGCGGCTTTCCCTCCCCCACCGTTACCACCCACACCTAAGGTGAGTAACCCACCTGTTAAACCCCAACCCCCCTCCACTGGATCTTCCTCACAACCGGCTAAGTCGTATGCTGCGGCTTCCCGGTCTAACGCTCCTACCCCTTCCACCATCGCTACTAAACAAGTAGTTGATCTGGTAGAACTTGTCAAGCTTTACGGTGATAAGCTCCCTGCTGACCGTATCGCTGCCATGCACCAAGCTGCTGTTGGAAATGCCAACAGTGGCAACACTAACAACACCTCCATCCTGCAGAAGAAGAAGTTTGTCGTTAAATCGACTACACGGGGACCTACCCGAAAACAAGTACTCGTTCCTTATTCTGAAACGGTTACTATTAACTGTTTACAGCGCCATCATCATATCCTCCAGACCATTAATCGCGGCCTTGTGGACCAACATTCGAAGCTCCGCGTACTCGCCATGTCTGAAGGACGCTCTGGTGATTTGTTTGGGCTTTTCTTTTCCACCAATCTCGTCCCTACCCCTGACGAGTGTGACATCATACACGAATGGCTGTCCAAGGCCATCCAATGCGACAAAGACAAAGTCCCTATCCCTAGGGCTCCTATGTCTAAGTCGTATCTTAAGATCGTCGGTGTAAATTTCTACACACCTACTGATTGGCATGAAGATGGTTCTAACCAACTCACGCCTAACGACGTTCTATATGTCATGAACCGCAACCCCCTTTTTGAACGTATCACGCTTGCCTCCCCACCTCGTGTCATGAGAGCGACTCCGCACTCTGACATGGCCATCATATGGTTTGACATTTGGGACTCCCAAAATGGAACCAATGCCAAACTTCTTACTAACCGTTCCTTCAATTTTGACAAAGATGTTGCTGTGATTCGTGCATGTAATATGCACCCTGGTGTCTCCCAATGCCAGAATTGCTGGAAATGGGGTCACATAACCGCTAAGTGCAAATCTCAAGGATGGAAATGCGCTAAGTGCGACGGTCCTCACAAGACCGAAAACCACCGTAATGCAGCTTGGTGTTGCCAAGCAAACCCCAAAGCTAAACCTCCTCGTGAGGCTACTGAGGAAGGCATGCCCTGTCCTCATGATTTCAAATGTATCAACTGTAAAGGCGACCACTTAGCCAACAATAGG
The DNA here is from genome assembly GCA_001563735.1 of Leucoagaricus sp. SymC.cos. NCBI lineage: Eukaryota > Fungi > Basidiomycota > Agaricomycetes > Agaricales > Agaricaceae > Leucoagaricus > Leucoagaricus sp. SymC.cos. Next base: position 85,174 of record KQ962575.1, read on the forward strand.
CAGTGCCCATACTGGCGCAACCGCTTTAATCGCACATGGCATGATAACAAAGCCCAAGAGGCTAGAGCCCAAAGGGCTCAACGCATCGAAATCGCTATTCAGCGAAAACAGGCTACCTTTTCTCCACGGGACCGACGAGGGTCCGATATTCCTTCATGAAGAACTTAAATCTTGATTCTCTTCGTGTTTGTTCTTTTAACGTTAACCGCAATTATGCTGTCATGGAAACCTCTTTAGTCACTTTGTGCGACAATTTTGATATTATTTTTATTCAAGAACCTGCTTGGAATTTAGTTAGGAACACCGTTTCTACTGATTCAATTCTAGGCAAACACGTTATAGGAGCACCCATTCATCCCGACTGGATCTACCTTGCCCCTTCTCTTCCTCATTCCGTCAAACCACGTGTTATGGCATATGTCCACAAATGATTGTCATATCTACGACCCTCGCTCATTAACTCTTACACCGACCTCGATCGCGATATCCTAATCCTATCCCTGTCTTATAACCAAAATGTCCACCTCCTGATGAACGTATACTCCAACGACAAACACCTCGCTTTGGATCACCTCCAACGATGTATCAATCTTCTTCCTCCATTACTTTATGTTGGCGGAGACTTCAACATACATTCGAAAGAGTGGGACGCCAACTGTCATACTCATTCTAAACACGCCACTCACCTCATGGATATCATGACTGATCTGGGTCTAGATCGATCCATACCAATTGTCGACATCCCCACACGATACTCCGCCACTAAAAATAACACAACGATCGATCTCATGTTCATTGCCAATGAAGCCGATGTGGACGGTCACTACATACTTCCAGAATATCGGCTGCAATCCGATCACGCTCCCCTCGCGATCACAATCCCCATCTCTTCTAAATTCATTCCGATTCAGAAGAAAGGCCTGAAGAAAGGATCTGATGAAGAACGGAACTTTATTAACGAGTTGGCAGTTGGGCTTCGAGCGCTTCTGTCAATTGATCTTTCAACTGAGGCGAACATCCTAAACGCTTCGGTGCAGATCGTTGACCTCGTCAGTGCGCTGTGGGACAAACACGCCACTACGAGTTTTATCTCTACGCGCTCCAAGCCGTGGTGGAATGAAGAGTGTAGTAAAGCATTGAAACGATTTCGAGAAGAACGCACCAAAGACAACTGGAGCGCCTTTCGTAAAACTATGCGCGTCACAAAAAGAAAATTTTTTGATGCGAAAATCGAAGAAATAGCAGAAGAAAACAAATGTCCCTGGGATCTTATGCCCTGGATCAAAGATCGCAAACTCCCCCCTGCATGAGCTATCATCCATAACAACAAACCTTGCCACTCCCTTGACGACTTATGGCAAGCGTTTAATCAAACTTACAACTCAGCGTCTAACAGACCCATTGACGCCCATGTACTCGACGATCTACGTGATATACCCGAGAGAAAATGGGTACCGTTTTCTCTCCTAGAACTTACCGACGCCCTTAAAACTTGTTCTAATACGTCAACTCCTGGCCTAGATCATGTGTCTTGGTCTCATCTCAAAATGCTCTTATCTGCTGATGAGCATATTCCCCTCTTTTTCACTAGGCTAGCTAATGCGTGCTTAACTGTCGGTTACTGGCCCCCTCATTTTAAAGAATCGGTTTCAGTCGTCATCCCCAAACCTAACAAACCATCTTACCACCTTCCTAAATCCTTTCGACCTATCGTGCTTCTAAACACCCTAGGAAAACTATTTGAGAAAATGCTCGCTAAACGAATGCAATTCGAAGCGGTCAAATACGAAGCCATTTTCCCTTCACAATTTGGAGGGATTATTCAACGAAGCACCGAAGACGCTGGCGTCTTTCTCACCCATCTCATACACGCTGGTTGGGACAAAAAGTTGCGTACTTCTGTCCTAGCCTTTGATTTTTCACAATTCTTTCCTTCTCTGAACCATTCTATGCTTCTGAGTATTCTTAAAAAACAGGGTTTCACACCAGAAATTGTTTCCTTTTTCTCCAATTACTTAGTTGGACGTACCACCACGTATCTATATAGTTCCTTTTCTTCGCCTCGTTTCGATTTTAACACGGGAGTAGGACAAGGGTCCGCTCTCTCTCCTATTCTTTCAGGCCTCTATTTGGCGCCTCTTCTCTTCTTAGCCAGTCACAAACATTCTGGTCTAGTTTCATTTCTTTCCTTCGTCGATGACGGTACTATTGTAGCACAAGGTGAATTGTGGCGCGAGTGCCACAACAAAATCAAGGCAGCCTACCGCTCCCTTGTCGATTTGGTTTACGCTTTCGGTCTTGTCTTGGAGCACGACAAGTCGGAAATTTTCAATTTCTCTAGAATCCCTGGAGACGACAACCCCTCTATCGATCTGGGCTTCGCCCCATTCACTTCCTCCTCCCCACTAAAACCCCAAGAATTCTGGCGATACCTGGGATTCTATTTCGATCGCAAACTGACCTTTAGTGAACATGTCCGCTATTGGTCCACTAAAGCCCTCTCCTCTGTTCGTGCGATGAAGATGCTCAGTAATTCAACGCGTGGACTTTTGCCTCATCAAAAACGACTATTATACCGCTCATGTGTCGTTCTGCTCGCCACTTATGGATGCCGATTGTGGTATTTCTCTGGGGCCAAAATCGTCAGCAAATTAAAACTCTTACGACAGATGCAACGCAATGCCGCTCTATGGATTACAGGCGCGTTTCGTACCTCGCCATCAGGGGGTGTCGAATCCCTAGCTGGACTCATCCCTATCCATCTTCACCTCAAAAAACTCACCAAACGGGCAGCCCTTCGATACATTACGCTTCCCAAATCCCATCCCATCAACACTCTCCTTAGCGCCCACAACGCTAAGGGAGCCCTCCCTCATCCAAGGTCACTCGACCTTCTTTCTGATCATAACAGAGCTGTCGCCAAAGGTCCGCTTGTTGACGCTGATGACGTTCTCCTTAATGTTGAAGAAAAGTTTTCTCCTCTCCATAACGCTAATTATCCTGGCTTACGAATATTAGACAATTTCTCTGACCGTTTTTCTTTCTTTGATTTTAATAGGTCAAGTCTTGAAGAACTCGGAAATCACTCACGGAAACTCAATGTGTGCACATTCTCCGCCCACTCCTCTCCTGACACTGCTGTCATCGTCACTGATGGCAGTGTTCCCAACGATTCTCGCTTACAGGCATCCGCCTGCTATCAAATATGGCACAACGGCACTCTTCTCCACTCCACCACCATCCCGTGCGGACGATGCAATTCATCCGAAGCCGAACTCGCCGCTCAACACTTTGGACTTTGCAAAGCATTAGCCTCACTCCCTGATGACGTCACCAATTACGTCGTCCTCACTGATCACCTTCCTTCATCACACTGCTTATTGGACCCCTCCATACACGAAGGCCAATATCACTCCATAGCCACCGCCAATGCCCTTCGCCCATGGCTAGAACGTTCTAGACTCCACAAAATCGAATTCTGGTATATTCCATCCAAATTCGCTCTATGCGACTGCAATTCAGCGCCCGATAAACCTGGGCGTTCTTGCTGTCTTCTACGCAAAGTTCATCTTACTGCAAAGCTCAATCACCGACATGCCGGGTTGCGCCCAAGCGTCTCCATGTCCTACCTTCGAAAAAAGACCACCGATTCTTGTATTAAACAGTGGCAACACACCTTCCGCACTAACGCACAATATCGAGGGCATTCATTCCTCATGCTGCGGAGCAAACACTTCCGAGGCGACATTATTCTGCCTCAATACCACAATGGCGGCTCTTGGCTACGAGAGTTACGTGCTTCATATTCCCTTGACACCAGTGACATATCTGTCACTAATTTCAACATAGTCACACACGCTATACGCGCTATTACCAACCACGCCCCTATCGGAACATACCGATCCCGATTCTTCCCCAAAGAATCCACCCAATGCCGTTGTGGCTTCTGGATGGAATCCACCCAATGCCGTTGTGGCTTCTGGATGGAATCCCGTGAACACATAGTAATCGCTTGTCCACTCTACGTTCGAGAAGACAAACCTATATCCACGCTCAAGGAATTTATCAAATTCCTTGAATACAATCCTCAGGCGTTCGCGTTTAATTCTAACACGCCGCTTCACAATCCTCCACATACCATTCAACGACGAGCTGGGTTTAAGCAATGACAGTAATAGAGAAGCTAAAGATAGAAAAGGAGATAAAGAGAATATAATAGATATAGAAAGTGTCAATAAATTAGAGCAGAAAAGAACTCTGTAATCCACTAACTAGTAAAAAGAGAAGAAGACAAGAAGTACTAGAATAGCTTTACATAAGACTGCTATATCAGTTATTGTGAGTTATTGAGTAGCTTTAATTGAGTAGAAGACTTACTCTTCTGATAGAGAGAAAAATAGTTACTATCTTCATCTTTTTACAGAATATAAATTAATAATGCAATTATCTCTAAAGTGTTATTGGAATTTTTTGCTATTCTGCACAGGTCTTCAAGAAAGCTATTGAACTACTCTCTCATATAGGTCTGTCTGTTAGTTTGATATTAATATATAATACTATCAAGACTCTGTCAAAAGAAACTAGTATAAAATTAAAAGCTTGTGAAGACTGCCTTCATATACAATATCTTCAACATGTTATTTTCAGTTACTAAACCTATAGCTCAACATAATTCTTTATTTGTCTATACAATATCTATAATAGCTATTCTCTTCTTTGAAGACAAAAATAACAGTTCTCCTTGTTACTCTATAGACCTCTGGAGAAAAGACCTTAATAACTGAATAGCAACTTCTCCTATATATATTGATAAAGATTAAGTAGTAAATAGATTTAATTAGTGTAGAGAAGTCTTAGAACTAGAAGAATCACTTACTCTGATTATAAAACAACTTACATAGCATATTCAACACATTCTGATCTATTAGATTTCTGGATTTTCTAAATATTATGCTATACTTGGTCTTCTTACTTTAGTTGATATAATTAAGCTCTATTATATATAGTAAGTTTCTTTTTGTGCTATAGATATCAAAAAATTAATACTAGATGAAAATATACAGGTGACAGAGAACTTATGAGCATAAAATAATGTCAGAGAATTAGATGGCAAGAATTTCAATAAAGCTTATAGAGATATTGATATCTTAGACTATATTCTGCTTATTTATAGTAATTTGCTGACAAAAGAGTATCTAGAATCTGTTAAACAGATATGAAAGATAAAGACTACACTAAAAAAAACAGTTTTAATATGTTATCTTCTTATTTAGTTTGTTTTATTTTGAAATAGCTTATATAAACATAATTTAGTATATATAGGTTCAACCTGAAAACTCATAAAAGAATCAAATAGTATATACAACTATGTGAGAATTCTATAAATAAAGGATTTAGAGAGATTTGTAAGTAAACTTAGCTATTAATAAACTTACTAGGTAAAATATTATGATATATGGACCTTAATATTTGATTGTTAGCACATTGAAGTATAAGTATAAAATATAGTCTGAGTCACACTCAAGATATTTTCAGCAGCTAAATCTTTATGAAAGCTAATTAAGCAGATGTCAGTTCAGATCTTTAAGAGATATATGGCTATGTCACTACTTATCTGTAGTTTGTGGAATGCAAAAAAGTAAGATCATATTTTTAAGAATTAGTTTCTGAGAAATAGAGATAAATTACTTTACTTAAAGTTACACTATGCTGTAAAAGCAGGAAATATTAGTCAAGTAGAAAAATCTCTCTTATATTAGATTTTTATGTTCAAAACTATAAGTAAGTATAAATATGCTTACTATATGACTGAATTCATTATTAAACTAGAAAACCTATATCTATAGGAGGTTGTGTAAAGTTTTGAGTTATACTTAGAAAAAATATACTTATAAAGTAAACAAGTAAATTATTTACATAAATTAGTTATATAACTTAACAGAAAAAAAGCTGTAATTAGTGAAGAAAGAACTGTTGTTATTGGGGTAGAAGCTTTTGTTATCAGTGTGAGAGTTCTTATTGTCAACATAGTTTTAAAAGAAGATAAATTGAAAGAGAGATAGTGGTAAACAATAGAAAGCACAGAAACTCTATAATGTCTGAAATATCACTTTTTCATCTGATGTGCAAGAGCTTGGATAGAGAAAAACTTGCTAAAATAAACTAGACTAATAATATCTTAGAGAAGAATGTCTGTTATAAGAAAATAAGCTTCTAAGAAGAGATCTTAGCTCGATTGATGTTCTTTAGCAGCTTCAATTTTCTACTTCTTTAGGTCATTCTTGAGTGCCTCTTCAGTCAAAGATATATCAAAAGCCTTAATCTTGAAGATATATACAGTATAAGATTATTTGGTAATTATTTATAATAGTATCTACTTAACTTTGTTTAGGAGATAAGTATCATAACAAAGTGGCTGTCACTCTAACCTGCCATCACTAAAAGTATCTTCAGTTTAACCACCACTCTGCTAACACCTGCTATAATGAGAGCAGATACAGTGATCATATCTGTCTAATAATAAAAATATAGTGAGTGATTTTTATTTCAAGGATTTTGAAATTTTTTACCAGTAAGATAGTTTTTAAAATAGCAATTGCATATGGCATGCTGATAAAACTCTCTACTCCTTGTGTTGATAAAGAGACATATGACTGCTTTTTCAAATTTGTTCTTTGAGAAGTCAGAACAAAAAAAAAAGGAAAGTGCATTTGGGTCTTGATTGACTGAAGGACTAGTATGTGAGCCTTTAATTCTAACATTACTTTCTTCTCCAAGATCCTCATTAAACTCATTCACAGACTTGTTATCTCCTATCTATTCTTATTTGACCTGCTAATTACTAACTATCTCTACACACTTATGCTTTTATTCTATTTCAGTATTTAATTCTAGGTTTTTGTCAAAGTACTGGGGTTCAAGAAGATACAGAGCAACTGCCCATTGTTCTGAGCTCTATACACTATGTCTGAAGTGCTAAAAAATATACAAAGTGACTCTATAAAGCTGTATTAAGCTATTAGCTCAATATTTAATATATCCACTCTCTGCTGTAGTGATGAGTGCTAATACTTGCATATACAATGTTGATGGCTTACTATTCCTGCTATATCTGTACATACTAGTCTATATATTTTCTCTACTTGTAACTAATAGATTTTCTCCTTGTAGAACTCACTGTTTATATCTGAATAAAAGTATGTAATTTTGTCTGCCAGATAATCTGGCTAATCAGCACATATTCTTGCGACTCTAACCTCTACTTCACATCAAGTATTCATGGAAACTATGAACTTTAGAGGGTATTGTCCTTCATAAATTTGAAGAACAGATCTTGCATACTATTTGCTGAGTGCTACATTCACTCTACACATATATGTATATTGGGTCAGCCATTGAATGTTCTAATAACTGTTAATAATTTTCTTTGCAAGTAAAAGCTCTCTTTGACATTGTTAAGGATAAATTGATGCATAGTTGCTGAGATAATGTGAAAGCATACATGTGATAGCATTATCCATCATAGTCAGCTGAGCTGACAATATTCAAGTCAGAATAATATGCCCCATTAGCTGATGCAATAGCCCTCATCAATTGATATGCTGTAAACTTTGGCAAGAAACTTCAGCTCTCTCCATAGGTACTCAAAATAAATATTATTAAGAGCCTTTTCCAGGCTCATGATGACAACACAATAAGTTCCTGACTGGATTCCCTGCATGTACCTGAGCCACTGTATTTGCTAATAATTTCAACATGAGATACCTTAAACAACTTTTCACAGGAGTTGTCAGCAGTGACATTCACTGTCTTTATGCCCAGTTTTGAAAACTCTGCAACATTTTGGTCCCCAAGAATGTTCAGCATGGAGATCAGGATCAATATCCCTTTTGCAAAGAGTAGAGATATCCAAAAGTCGGACCGGGGGGCGACGGAGCCCATTACAAAATCATGAGACAAGGAGCAGATCTTTCTGATTTACTGGACGCCTGCAGAAAGCATCATCATTAGAAGTGAAATCTCCTAAACTCTATTCGCTCTTGCTAGCTCGCAGATTGTTGAGTACGGGCTGGTCTCTTGAGGCTGCCGTTTCCACTGTGTTCAACTAACCCAGCTACCAAGTGTGGTCGATTTGGAAAAACGCTCCCACAGCCTATAATGACTCATCCGGGTTCTGTGCTCACCTCTGGTCACCTCTGGGACAGGATAAAACGTGTCTAGAAAGTGTCCAATGAGGATATGGGGATTGCGGATCAGAGATTCCTGGATCAAGGAACACAGAGACTAGTTCCTCGTGGAGTACAAGTGGAGACTCGCACGTTTCAAAGTTCGTTAATTCGTCCTCACGATCTTCCAGGATATAGAGCTATTATAACCATGCGCATTCACACACTCACAAGCCACGTTCATTTTGCGAAGTAAGATCAAATCTCATGGTTACTATGATTTCTAAGTGAATGGCGTGAAACAAAATACGTCGGTGACCCGAGGTGGCCAGCAGGCTGAAGCTATATGCGCTGGTTTCCACGCTAGCATACTGATGGTTGCGATATATCCGAACGTGATAACTCGGATATCGCTCGATACGCGGTGAATGATTCTCTGGTAGAGCACAATGGGTGAAACGTATTCTGATGGTACTGACAGACTCAAAAAATACAAGCTAACCCAAGCTATCATCTTTCTAAGCAAATGACAATATTCTCTATTCAAGAACACCTCTCAGAACTGTCAAGCCAGCCAGTCATGCATCCGTGAGGAAACAGCTATTGACCCAGGCTGTCGGTTTCAAGAATGTACACAGGCGTGTGAAAGAAGCTCTCAAAGGCAGCGATTTCACAAGTCCCATGGGCCGTGTTGTTCTTGAGGCAAACCTGGCGAATTTGATTTGATGTGTTCACGCTTAGGAAGTGGTTATTCAAGAGCAAATAATTCTTATTCATCTCCATGATGGTATGAGTCACATAGCGCAAATAGACTACAGCTATAGATAAACGTTTACTGGAGCTCCGGGTCCAATTGATCATACTGGGGGCACAAATCCAACCAGTCTTGTGGGGTAATCTGAGCAGCATCTCCGCTGACGTTGTCCTCAGGAGCTTCAGCAAAGGCGACGGCAAGACCGGCTTCAAGATGCCAATCAATGTGACAGTGCAAGAACCATGCTCCGGGGTTGTCAGTCACTACGAGGGATAGTAGTCAGGACTGATAAAAAGGGCGATGAAGGACAGAAAGCTTACACCAGCGGAACGTTGTATTGCCGCCGTTAATAGGGTATACGTCGCGACGGAGAGGGCTGGAGAAGTCAGAAATAGTCTCGTTCATGGTAAAGGACGGAGACTTACTTCACAAAGTTGAATGTGCTGTCATTGGATGGCAGGACAACGTCGAATGCATGGCCGTGCACTGGAGAAACCCCTTAAGTTTCTTTTTATTCCGCAATTAAGGCACTGGTCTTACAATGGAATGGATGAGCGCCACCGCCAGGAATAGAGACCTGAACAATCTTGTTCCTAGGTAAGACAAAGACTTGTTCCGATGGAAGAAGATCTTGGGGTTGCTTAGCACCGCTAAGGATTTGCAGAAGGACTGGAACAGTGGGAGAGATGTAAGAGACACCATTGATATCGAAGAAAGGTGGGTTCGGCTGCATAACTTGTCAGTTGATGTACTACTCGTTTTCGTAATATACTGCTGACCTGAGCAATGTTGAGGACGATGGGAACATCAGGAGGTCCGTCACCGAGCTTGCCGGGACCTTCTTGAGCGATGGGCTGGGAGCGGGGTCAGATCACCAATAATACACGAGTTGTCGAGACTTACGTGCATCTCTTGGTCAAGCAACTTGTGTCCAGGAACGTTGACGGTCGTGGGCTCTTGGTTCGGAGCACCCTTGTAGCGCAAAATGGCGAGAGTAAGGTTGGGGTTGACTGTAAAGGTGTCTTAGTTACAATACGATAGAAGAGGAAGCATGATACCTCAACTTACAGTTGGGGTTGCCGGCCGGGTCACCACCAGTGGGAGGGGCACGGATCCAGTAGTTGTTGACGGGCTGAGTGGCATTCAAAATGACTGAGACACGCTGAGCAGCATAGACATCGACATTTTGAATGTCAACAGGATCGTGTTCGATTCCGTCGGCTTCGATGAAAGTGAGGTTGTGACTATCAATAGAGAAGGTGAAGAAAGGACGGCAGGAGATTGCGAAGACACGGAGCCGATATCGCTTGCCTTGCTCAACATTGACGACGGCGAAAGGTGCTAGATGGACTTTCAGAGAGAGCTCTGGCACTTAGACACTCAGACTTACTTTCGGGGCCACCGTTGAACCTTCCTTTGCCGTTAATGAGACCGGAGTCTGGGATACTGTCAGAGAAATCGTGAGTTTCACATCATAAATCAGAATAGCAGAACTTACGGGACGACGCCGGTGGTGAAGAAGTCATCGGTTGCAGCGGGTGCGAGAGAGTGGTACCAGTCAGCCAAGGTGATGATGGTTCCCTCGTCGTCAACATCGTATAGGTCTTTCAGAGGATCGTCGGGGTCTGAAGCGGTGTTAGAACTCATACTTGGAAGGCGGAAGGGTACGTACTGTGAATGGCGATGGCTCCACGAAGACCATCACAATACTGGGTTGATAAATGGGAGTGGTACCAGAAGCTGTGGGACTTTAGTTATCTCAACAATCACAGTGTTATGAGCCACTCACTTTCCGCTCTGGTTATGGGTTTCGAAATCATAGATGAAAGTAGAATTCGGAGAAATCGGGCATTGGGTCACGAATGCGGGGCCATCCATGTCCGAGGTGCGAGGTTGGAAGAAACCATGCCAGTGCTGTATGACGGGTTAACTTCTGAGCTGGGAGAATATACACAGAGAAGCAATCACAATTGAGACGCTACGCCTCATCAAAGGGTCGGCCAGTTGGTTATTAGTTGGAATCAAAAGGCGGTCACCCTTGTTGGCTGTGATGAGCGGTCCTGGAAATTGACCATTGATCAAGACAGCACTGTTTCTATTAGGAATCTGTCACATTCGAAGAGGACGAGAGCTTACTCTCGTTCAAAACCATCAGGGCTGATGCGTGCATTGTTGACGGTAAAGTCGAACTGGGCAGTGGCCGCAAACGCGACGGGGAGAAGCCCAAGAAGTGCGCCGAAAGAGAGATGAACCATCGTTGATCCCTTGAGTCTTTGCCACCAGGCTCTGGTGCGGTTTTATAGTCAGAGAAGAGGCTTTTCCGCGCTACCAAGAGGCCAAAAAGCTACCAATCGCCTTAGGCATTTCTCAACTGTGGGTACCCTTTGACGAATTTCAACGTCCTCCGTCGCCCAGGAGAGGAAGCATGAGAATGATATTATACTGTTTCCAGTCTCATCGTGAAGGTGGAGCGCGAAGGGACAAGATCTATTGTTGGAATTAAAGACGTCGATGTCACTGATCGAAATAAATCAGAAACAGAAAATACCATCGGCATTCGTGAAGTTTCCGCTCCTCTAGACTGGCTTTGTGATGCGACACAACGGCACATAGCTGATTCTCTTGCTTGGGGCTCTAAGGCTCGAGACTTGGGTGTCAAGATTGAGCCCAATTTCAGCGTCTGACGGACCTCATTGGCAGACTCAGGGACATAAGCTCTTCCTTGCAACATCGCACTCCACTCGGGAACTGGGAAAAGAGGCAATTTGAGCCTAGTTAGAGGACCAAATCTACGAGCAGCAATTGCTGAATAATTATAGGACCATGAGACGTCTTGGACATCACGGAAATCTACTGTTTGGCCATTGCTCCATGCGAGAAGCAAAGTCGGGCGTGCTTGAAGGGGAAAGAGGAATGGGCACTGCTAGCCAGGCGCGGCTATCGCGACGTGTGACTTTCGAAGTTACTTATTTGTCATCAGCTGCTTTTTCCTTCTAAAGCAAGCAGAGCCAAATAGCCGACTCATTAGACCGAGGTCAGCCTCACAATTCGACTTCTCCGTATTCCAGTCACACAAGGGGGTCCGATGAAAGTACATACAAAGTTCAATCACATAGTACAAGTAGAGTGTCTCCGGGCCTTATCCGAGCTCCTACCCTGATTCCCGAACCTAGCGCCTTCACTAATTTTCCAAGTTGCTCAGTACTCGCTTTCAGTGTAATTTCAGATTTCATCGCTTCAAGAGTCATCAAAACCTGTCCCACAGATTGTATTCTTTCTCCTATACAGCAAGAAATCTTCGAAACAGAGGCAAATAGGGTTGCCTTAACGGTTATCAAATTCGCGTCGCGGTCTGATGGAGCTAAGAGTGAGATGGTGGAGTGAGTAAAATGGTGCATATTTTTGGTTTATACGAGAGCTACATGCCTTCAGTGCTGTTGCTTTCAAGGCGGCTTCGTGAAGCTTTGTCCCGCTCCCACTCCAACAGCATAGCGCGTTCCCTACCGAGCACTGTCAATTGGAGACTGATCATTGGAGAGTTCATGGGTTACCTCTCTGCCTGTTCCGCCTGCGCAACTCGTTGCCGACCCCTAAAGCTGATCATTTCACTTTCAATGGCGGAAATTGAAGCTTTATATTGTTCCATGGAAAATGTCGTAGGCTCTATCTAGACCTGGATTCGTCTACACAATACATGTCATACAATCGACGTACTCACCTTGAACACATAACGACCTTGGTCAAACAACCGCCCCAGCTATCGAAGCGAATAAATATCCGTTGGACTTATTTGATGATTTCGTAATGCTGACCTCTTCATATCGTTGAACATTCACAGGCTCAAAGCATAGCTGTGAATGAGAATGAGCACCGGAATACAAGGGCTCGCGTGAGTACTAACCTGATCAAATGGCTCAAGTAGCCAGGGTGCGTTGGGGGAGAAATGTGTACCCTTGCCCCATGTTTGCCACGGTGGAAGTGTACGCCCGAAGAGCTGATATCCGCCAGGTGAATCAACTGGGTAAATGGCTGTAACAGGGCCGGCGATCCCAACGGCGCCCTTGAACAGAATATTAGTCTTGGCTAATTGTGCTGTTTGCGCTGTCTACTTGCTCGAGGAGTGAAGGTACGTGAAGGATTTAGCTTCTGACCAACCAGCTGGCTACGAGGGTCCAGCTATGTAACACGTTCAAACAAGCCCGAAACTCATCTGGGGGGACTTACCGGCACCAGAAATGGACAAGCTAAATAGAAACCCACGCCGAACGCGATCTGTCACGCGAGTCAGGATCACACTTCCTGTGCCGTTGCAGCTCTCACCCAGTCAGAGGACGCGAGCCTCTTCAGTGCTTCTCCCGCGCTAGCTAAACCATTGTTCCTCGCGAGATATTCCACATTACTAGGAAGATAAACAGCTTTTTCTCTGACCGTTTGCATGTATTTTGAGGTTGCATCTCGGCTCCAAGGGTCGTCAAGAACGATGGGGAACGTTATTTTGCGACCGGAGAATGTCAGATGAGATAGATTCGCTGGGATACTCTCATTATCTGACAGAAGGACTTGAACAAAGTCAGGCTGCGAAATGAGGTCGGGGTCGTAGTAGACCTTGGACAAGAGGATATTAGTCGACCAACGAACAGGGAACGAATAGAGTTCAAGTACCATTAATGAGCGTATGCATGGACTGAGCCGTTTCAGTCCCGGATGATTCCTAGTCTTCAGCGCCTCCAGCAGGACTTGGACCCTTGCTCTCAGGAGGAAATCTAACTTCATCTCCCCGAATTCGACCAGAATCGCCATGTCCCCCGCCTGTTCAATACATCACAAAATTGCGTTAGGACGCTTTTGGCTTCGACAATCGACTGGAGCGCATACCTGCCGCAGAACACAAGAATGACTTGTAGCGGCTGATCGTTGATTCAATAGTGGTGGGTAACCTTGATCCTGGAGAGCGTCCACATACAACGATGCCTTCCGATATGTTTGTTCACCGGAGACTGATTTCTCCACCTCTCTCATGTAACGATTGTTATGATCACGGATATCAAGTGCAGATTGGTGAGGAATACGCCGAAATTGCACAGTACATCCAGGAGCCAATTGGCCCAATTTCCACCTATCGAAAGAATTCAAGACGCATCGCTTCAAAAGCTAAATAAGTACGTACAACTCTCCGGTCGCCACGGTACACAGACAGACATATCCACCCATGTCAGGACCCTCGTTCGTTAGGATGACTGGTGTATCCCCGTTGATGTTCACTGAACCGAGCGCGTACGCGTTGTCAAGGATGTTGCTGGGGTGGGCGCCACCTTCCCCACCACCAGTGCGTGCCCATTGTATCTTTTCGGGCGACTCTAGGCGTATGCCCATCCGATTACTTGACGGGCTAACTTGCCAACGTGTAGAGTAAAACTTGGCAATCCCCTCTGGCGTGACAAATTCCTCATCATCATGAGGTCCTGGTAAAGCATATACGATCCAATCTCGAGGATATTGAGGGATAAGGCCTGGTGAAAGGCTGTGTGAAGACTGATTTGGAGAAACTGAAAACCCATTTTCTTCAAGTGCAAGGAAATCGCCTGGTGCGAGTGGTCTACCCTTTCAATTGTTCAGTGCTTTGAGATGCGGTAATATCTACAAGGGGGTTACCTGATAACCACCGATTTGCACAGATGTCGATTTAGAACCCAGATAACGTGGCACATGAGGAAACCCTCCCTTAATCAAGACATAAACTCTCAACCCTCCACTTTCATTGACTTCCTTCATTGAGATCGTCACAGTCCCTCCAGCAGGTACCACTACTCGAGACCACATGCTGGCATTACCATCATCCACGGAAACGTCAACGTCCCGACCAGTAACAGCGATCAGAGTGGGACATAGAAATCGAAGACAAGCGGGGACACCCGGAGCAATGATCAACTCGATACCCTCCATTTCCTTTGGATTACCAACGAGAATATTTCCGATAGAAAATGCCATCGGGTCCATTGGCCCACTACAAGGTACCCCTCTGCCGACCGTACGCCCAGGTAAGTCTTGAATCGTCATTTCTAGACCCGGCTCGATGACTTTCACCGCTCTGTGCGACATTAGCTTCGCCAAGCTTAATAGACGGTCTGTTTCGCGTACCGTGGGGTGTAACGGAAATTTTCCAAAAATTTCGTTGTTGCTCGACCAGCCTGGAAGCCGTCGCTAATTGCAATGGCTCTTAGATAATCCATATTATTGGGAGGACCGTAGACATGACATTCTTCAAGAGCCTTGACAAATCGCGAGATGGCTTCTTCGCGCGTGCTGCCATACACAGTGATTTTCGCGAGTAATGGATCAAAGTGAGGTGTTACTTCCATTCCGGTTGAAATCTACCAAGTCTCAGAACAATTTTCGGAAAATCGAGGGAATAGACTCACCCAGCTATCAACTCGCAGCCACTCGTACTCCTTCTCTAAATCAACGCTTTGTAGTAAGCCCGGGCATGAGATGAATTCTTCGGCAGGGTTTTCTGCGTATAAGCGACCCTCTATCGCGTGTCCTTGTCCGTCGTCCCTCGATGACTTCCTGAGTCGTTCATACGAGTTTTGACTGAAATCAAGAGGTGACTGCTGATTATTACGCTTCGCAATGCCATGCCGTATCATTAGCTCGACAAGGTCAAGGTTGGAATACACCATTTCAGTAACTGGGTGTTCAACCTGAAGGCGTGTATTCATTTCCAGAAAGTAGAATTCCCCAGTCAGATCGTCCACAAGAAATTCAACAGTACCTGAGAACGGAACACTTCAGTTACGGATCCTGGAAAATGAGCGTGATCTACGTACCCGCATAATCGTATTGGATTGAACGACAAAGTGCAACAGCAGCATCACAGACCTTAGCTCGTAGGCCTGGATATATGACATGAGCATCAGTCGCAGCGATCAAAACACGAACAGAATCTTACCTGGATGTTCTTCAAGAAAAGGGCTAGGAGATTCTTCAATCACCTTCTGGTGTCTTCGCTGAATACTACATTCCCTCTCTCCCAGATGAATCACGTTACCCTCGCCATCACCGAACACCTGTAGTCTTGTGATTAGTTGAAGCCGTTAAAGAGAAAACTAAGTCTAACCTGTACTTCAATGTGTCGAGCCCGGGGGAAGTACCTTTCTATCAAGACCCCAGCATTACCGAACAAGCTCTATCGAAATCAATTTCAGTACGACCCTGTCACGACACAGAACAAACCTTAGCTCTCATGCTAGCACTATCAAACGTGCTTACGACATCCTCCAACCTCTCACAAACAACCATTCCAAGCCCACCTCCACCTGCACTAGCCTTAAACAACACAGGTAACCCAATCCTTCTGACCATCTGCTCTGCTTCTTCTCCGTCTTTCACAAGTCCATCCGAACCAGGCACCACGCAAAGCTCCAACTCGGGGTCCCCGCTAAACTTCGCAACATCTTTCACAATTCTTCTCGCTTCATGTTTCAATCCCATATCTCGTATAACGTCCGCGCTCGGACCCAGCCACGTAACTCCAGCTCTGGTCACCATATTTGCAAATTCTGCATTTTCAGAGAGGAAGCCGTAGCCTGGATGTAGCAGGGTGACGTCATGCACCTTGCAGATTTCGAGGAAAGAGTCAGGGGAAAGGTATGCTGAACTCTCGGTGATAGAGGTGTTCGCGAACGTCGATGTAGGATTCGAATCCTCGGAAGAAAGCGGTAATGCGACAGAGATGTCTGCCATGGTGACATGGGGAGAAACTGCGTCGGCAGGTGTGTAGACGCTCACGGTGCGTATGCCCATCTTTTTTGCGGTTCGGATGATCCTCACAGCGATCTCTCCGCGATTGGCAATCAGGAGCGTTTGTCTGGTTTCATGGTCGTCTTCTGTTGCAGTAGCATCCATGAAAAAAAATGGAGATGGATTACTGTAATGCAGGGGATTAAACTTGATTGAGGTTTACCATGGTCATCTTCTGTTGCAGTAGTATCCATGAAAAACAAATGGAGATGGATTACTGTAATGCAGGGGATTAAACTTGATTGAGGTTTTGAGGAGTGCGATGGTGTTATCGAGGAACGATGGGCGGGAGTGCGGAACTGTGAGAATTGGGGAATGCATTGACATATGCCTTGAGAAGTCTCCTAGTCGAATGGGCATATGAGATTTCTATCACCGCCTTTCATAGGGTGACCTCATGGTTTGTAATACCTTTGAAAAGAACAATTCATTTCACTTAGTAATACAGCAATTTTGCTCCACGACCATTCTTGTACTCCATACCACTCAGATGGTGCGGTTATGTTCGTCAACGAGACGTTGAACGAGTCGCGCAATATCCACGGCGCCCTAGAGTCATCGTTAAATACACAAGGAATTGACATCAAGAATCACCACTCGCCGGAGTGTCAGAGTGTACACAAATTGTCACTTCGTCTGTCTCAGTAGTGAAAGGAAGGTAATGACCGGCAGTTCGAGTCGTGACTAATCGCTCCTTCAGAAGCCGATTCACCTTGGAGGAAATTACCGTTAGGACGGACTTTTTCGAAACGATTAAGCTTACCCGCTCTGTGATCACTTCATGCGAGACCGGCTCATGCGTCCTTGTCACACAAATGAGCTGAGGTCGGAGCGAATTGAGTGAGTTTGACGAACTTAGTAATCAAAAGCTTGCCCGTCTCGTCGTATGCAAGGTCACTGAACCACTCTAGAAGCAACATCTGTTGTAAGCAAGGTTGACGGATGTGAATGGATACATACCTGGAATGAAACGAACTCCTTCTTCCTTGGCCGCTACCTCATGCATCGTTCCCGCCAAGCCCACAAATGCCACTCCAGCTCCAGGAGGTGCGTCCGCCGGAGAAAATACTTTACAAACCCTCACACCCGCCTTCGCCAGCTCGAGGTCTCTTGCCATTTGACCATAGATAGCTCCATGTGGTTTGATGTGATGTAATTCCATCCCATGAACCTTGAGAAATCCGGTAAGGGCGCCAGTCTGATAAGTAAAGCAATTAAACAATTCCTCCTTGACGAGGTATTAGTACTTCAAGTAACAGAGGGCCAGGCAAGAACGCACAGGGGACAGCTTCATTTCCCTCCTTCCGAAGCCTTGCTTATCTGGAAGTGAAGGGTGTGCACCGACGTTAACGTAGTTTGCCTTTGCAATTTCGACTGTCTGGTTCATGATATCGAAATCACTGAGAATCCTTTAGAACGCGGTGCCGACAATCAGCTAGTGAACCCACGATGCATGGAAGCCGCATGCGACGTTCGCGAGATGGATGGTCTTCATCAGTTGTTCATCGTCCGCCTATCATTGCCTCTTGATTGGATACAGCTACCAAGACACCAAATTTCAGCACTTACGATGCGATAAAGACTGTAGCCCTACGTGAGAGTCAGTATGAAACTGCACACAAGAAATGTGAACGGCATACCTCTCCTAAATCACAGTTAACGCTAGCTTTTAAAGGTCTTGTCATCCGTAGTTGATATGAGTTTCCTGCGAAGAGAAAGGTGGTTCTTAACAATCAGCACCAGTGATGCCGTAACCGGAACAACGCCTATAAATAACCGCCGACCATGTATTAAACGCATGCGTATATTGTCCTGGTATAACATCGAGTTCATAGCTTCATTACAACTGCAATGTCCGTACAATAATCAAGCAAACCCTATCGCGGGTCGTGATCAGTAGATGAAGGAAATAGGGGACCATAACTCTCACCAAGTCCTTGTTCCTAAGCCAAAACTCCAACAATACCTCCACACACGACCCACATCCATCCACCCGCTACAAGCCACATCCACCATTCATTGCGATTACCCAATCGATCAAATCGGTGGCTACTCCCAGAATTCGCTCCCCTTGCACCATCTGTAACCCAATCTCGCCACGCCGAATGAAGCTGAAGTATAAATGCTTCAGACTCAGGTGACTTGGACCCTTGCTGGCCGAAGGAGTAGGGATCCACGACGGGCGTAAGCCAACCTTCGGTAGTAAGGTGTGCGTAATTGTCAAACAGTGACGGAGGTGTAGCGGTCGAGGAGGTAGTGGTGCCGAGGGATGACGTTGACGAAGAGGAAAGTGGGGAACTGGAAGGGGAAAACAACGTCATTCTGATCCTTTCTGCAGCTGGCACATGGGTAAATTGGTTTAGCAACACTGCACCCCTGAAGACAGTGGATGCCAATAAGGCGGTGCCAGCGGCGTCATAGAAGTTGCCAGTTGAGTCCACTGGGACATCAGGATAATTCGTCCATATATTCACGGAGTCATTCTGAAAACAAAATAAGGACCCAAGTGAGAGACAGGATGACCATGCAACACACACCAGAACTGCGTACATCCCATCATGAATCTCCTTCACCCAGTTGCCCAAATCCTTCCGCTGGCCATTTAAGGTGTTCGCGTATTGGGAATTTTCCATCGTCGCGAGAACGCGTAGCATACCCGCTGCGGCCCAGCCATTGCCTTTAGAATATCACCCATCAGTTTGAGCAGCCTCTAGAATTCTGAAATCGCATACCAGTCGTCCAGTGACCTTCGTCATTGAATAGTCCACTCTGTCCCAACAACACGTGTTTCCACCTGTTTTGCGCGTCCGAGTCACGCAAATAGTTGCGGTAGAGCTTGATCTGGTTGTAGGCCTCGAGTAGCAGCGTCCGATTTTGTGCCACCACGCCATAATACGCGAGGAAAGGCGGTACCATATATACAAAATCGCTCCTAAGTGCAGATGATCAGCATCAGTCGCGGAAGCGATAAGCTAGCCAACGTACCAGAGCTGCACCCCCGAAACCCGATGCGAAATCGCCCCATCTGGCGTGCGCGGAACGACATTCAACAAAAAATCCAATTGGCCCCTCGCAGCACCTGCAAAATCTAATCCACTCCCATCCGCCTGTCCTGTCCAATTGGCCAACGACACACTCATCCCAATCGAGGCTGGGTCAGCAGAGGCCCCATCTCCAGGTATCAATGGCTGCGGTTCACTGGCATTCTCGCTCGCGTTCGTCCTGTCAGCAACGACGGTCCGAGGTATGGCAAAAAAAAGTTCGAGAGGGGCGGTAAGATTTCCGGGTGGTGTTGATGGCGGTGGGACGGCATGGCGAGAAAAAACGGAGTAAAGTGTTGCGTTGACTTCGAGGATTGTTTGTGTACGCGTGCCTAATTCCCAGCTGAGAAGTCCAGAAGCCCGCAATATAAATGAGGGTCAAGGGACGAGAAGCGCCAAAGAAGCACCATTTAGTAAAAGCTTAAATTGACGTCAATGAGCCTGAGATCAATACCTTTTCTGAGCACCCTCGGCTAATCTCTGGCTTATGATTGCGACTTGTTCCTCGGTCAAGTTTTGTGCAACTGCTGGAACCAGTCGTTTCAAGACCATCCACGTCACCATCGCAAGATAAAGACTCTGGTTTATAATCCGGGTCGGTTTCACCATCGCGGCCGAGTCAAACACTTTGCACAATCGTGCTGAGGATATTTAGATCAGTGGCCACAACTACGAGCGGATGTGAGATGAAGGAGAATCAGAGGTGTTGCGAAACGGCCTGGAGATGAAACCGTTAAAAATAATATGGAATGGATGCCAAATGCGAGCGTGCTCCACCTGTAGTGTCATTTTGAACATTCAACTGCCACGAACTACGCAGTGCGGTCATTATGATATCTCTGGATATTTCCCTCACCCTGGCTGGAATCCAGGCAAGGCTGCAAACGCTTTTGGAGTTACTGAAAACTAAGAGATGGCTGATTCTGCACAATCCTCAGTTGTATTATGTACGCGACAAGACATTCCCACCTCATTTCTGTCTGAAAATGAAAATACTGTAATGTCCTTAATTGTAACAATTCATCACCTCACGGTACCCTATTTTTATTGTTAAATACGACAAAGTCACGGCAAAAAGTAGGGGAACCCACTGAGAGTCACCGCAAACATGTACTGACCCAATACCGACCCCCTGTCAAATCGTTCCAAACCCGACTCTTTACCGGTCGGCTATCAAAGAGCCGAAGAGGCTTAGCATCATCACACCATCTTCGTTCATGGCTACAAACAACCATATTCACTATGCGTCATCTGTGCATCAGACATCTCCTTTCAATTGAGTCTACGTGCCTTGAACAGGAAACATAGATTCCCGAACTCAATTGCATATAAATCCATTGTCAGAATTAAGTTAGCCCATTCAATAAACCAATACGGGTGCTCGCCTACGCCGTGTGAACAAGGAGATCGCAGGTGAGCTCATCATAACGCCACCTCCATCGATAATCGCTCCGACTCATATCCCTTTCACGACTAGATTGCATGAATGACAAGACTTCTAATGTACAGATTGAACTCGTCGGAGACACTCCATTTCATCTGAAGGGGTCCTTCCCTGGATCCCCAAGACACACCTTACAAGGGCGGAAATTTCGACGTGGTGAGTATTATGTTTGGCATCAGCAGCGGTCGTTGACAGTATATGACGCGTGAAGAATACAACGATACCCGATTCATATCCCTTCCAACTTGTCAAAGTGAAACTCATCACCGAAGTATACCATCCTAATGTATCTTCAGCCTCTAGCGCCATATACCTTGACATTGTAAAGGACACCTGGTCTCCCGTCCTTACCCGCAAATCCACCATGATATCATTCCAGAGCTTACTATGCTCACCCGAACCAAATGATCCACAAGATGCCGAAGTTGCCAGCACTATGTAGCAACAAATCTAGCTTCGAGGAAACTACACGATATTGGACAGAAATCTATGCAGGCGGACCTGGTTCGAAGGGCGGAAAGTCCCCATCGTCAGGAGCACGAGATGAAATCGCTACAGCCGGTTTGGACCCTCATCATGTTGCTCGTTTTGAATCACTCGGATTTTCCAAGAGTCAAGTTTGCCTTTGTCTGGGAAAAATAAACTTGTTAACAGCTGGTGAAATAGATTGATGTTCTCAGGCGGCTAACTATCGAGGCGGTAACGTCTCTAAGATCTCCAAGGACAGATTTGTTGAGGAACTTTCGAAACCTTAGCGAAATCTCGAGGTTGGATGGTCCACGAGTTAGGTTTACATTCAGTAACACCATCGCACATCATTTCTCTTGTTTGCAGCCCATCGTCACATTGTTATCTCAGGCTGTAGTACTTTTCTGTCGTTTAATAAAATATTAACGCAGATGACGCCGACCGATTCCAACATGTCACAAAACTCCATTAGTATCAACAGAAAATGAAACAATTCCACGGAGTCACGGAAAACCAACCCTTTGAGGTGGCGCAAATTCTATGTTCTGAACCTTGTGAAGGGCAAGACGCCGCTCATGCACTAGTCAACCAAATTTTAAACCGCATTCCCCACATCATATCACTTACATTTAAGGAACGATTTTATCAATGACACTATTCTATTCTTTCCCATCGTTTGCGAATACTTGCATGCATGTTCACAAACCCTCCCGGTTTCGAGATGGCAGATGCTCACAGGTGGCCAATAGGGGAAGTTCTTCAAACCCCGAGTGGATCACAGGTATATCAGGCAGAATGTTACTTGGCAGGAGCTCGTTGAGCTTTCGAGGAAAATAGTATCTAGTAATCTATAAACAAGTATATTCCACTAAAAAAACAAAGATGTTCTCTAGGGTTGGAACTCCAAATCATGAGGGCGAATGTTGGTCCACCTCAGGGCTGTTCTCAGGTGGGGTGTTGGATTCAGATGGCGATTCGCTGTTGGCAGGTTTTTGTTCCAGGGAGGAAACCTTCTTTCTCCTCGCCTCGAAACCGCCCTCATATCCGAACCATGTATATCTCTTACAATGAGGGCCTCGCAGCAATAGAATCACCAACTGGAGACCAGTCCTTCCTAACGACAAAGCAGCACCAGCTCTCCAACCGAAATTAACAAACACGTGGGTACCACCAGCGGTTCCCATGACTTGCCCAACGAAAATCTGCCATATCGATCATGAATGATTGTTTCGTTAGGGAACGCATGACTGCGGATAAGGAACGTACTGAAATGATGCTGACTGCGTTTAACTGAGCGCGTGCGGCAGGTTTGATACTAAGAAATATATAGTATAAATGTGGTTGTTCACTGTGATTTGGGACTAGGAAATACGCACTTGAATACTGCAGTTGAAAGTGATACCTGCAAGTTTTGGCGGAAAACGTCCAGGCCGAACGTAGCAATGATAACAGCCGCAACGTGAATGCCACCAGCCGCAGTTTGAATACCATAGAATACGAGAAGCATGAAGATCGTGAATAGGGAGGTGTACCACGGGACTAATTTGTCGATGAGACGTCCACCGATTGGTACCATTGATACACCAGCAATTCCGATGAGTCCGAACAAACCGATCACCAGCCTAGCGGAGTTCAGGAAGCGTGAGTGAGGAGAGGTACAACCTTGACCGATATCACCTACGTGGAATAGTTGTATGGTGGGCCACCTAATAGGAAAGTCAGAGTAACCCAAAAATTGCTGAAGCAAGCACTCGAGGCAAAGTGAATGAGACAAGCTTGTATGAGAATGGGTTCTGTGACTGAAAACTTTGCCATCGTCCATAGAATACTCCAATATGTCAAATTTTTGTTCCTTGAAGGGTAGTCTGGCAGCATGAGGTAGCTGCCAAGGAGGACGAGCCCCTGTACCCCGATCGCAAAATAGTAAACCACACGCCATGAGACAAACTGTGCAATGGTGCCCGCGAGGACACGAGCGATAAGGATGCCGAAGAGAAGTCCGGAGAAGACGACCGAAATTGCTGATGCCCGACGTTTGTCAGGTGCAAGGTCCGCTGCCAGCGGTATGAGGATCTGCAGTGTAACGGAGACGGCTCCCATCATGAAAGATAGTGCCTGAAATATGACAAAGCTGTTGGTTATGGCTAGGCCGATTGTGAGTGAGGTGGAGAAGATGATGGTGCTGAGGATAAGTGGCCTGCGTCGCACGAGGTCTCCCAGAGGCGATATCAACAACAACCTGCCAGCATCGCTGCATCATAGTAGGAGGAACCTGTTGAGCTTCTGAAGAGAGTGACCCGAAATGAGCACTTACCCTGCCTGGATTAGCGTTGGTACTCTATAGTCTGTTTAGCGCCCATATCCTGGATTGAGTCCGAACAGACGCACTTGGATATCTCGGAATAAGTCACTCCAAAGTCTTGGGA
>KQ962575.1:134869-149950 GCA_001563735.1 Leucoagaricus sp. SymC.cos
CACACCGTCGTCCTTGGAGAAAAATACGACCTCCAAATTTCGACACTTCCTAACGTACAGAAACTATCATGGTGGTGGAAAGGGCGAACGACGAGTGCAGCCATGCAAATGTTTCTCCATGTTACTCGCGAAACCAGCATTTTTGAGGTCACAGTTGCGATCTCCCTAACGATTCTCTCCGAGATCTACTCCACGTATATGGCGAAGAATCCTGATGGAACGGGGGGCCCTAATTGGGCACCTCGAGGGTGTTTTCGCCTGGAATACGGCCACAGCCCTGTGAGCGACTTCGGCATTTGCAGGGGTCGCATCCAAGGCCAAGCCAGCCGAGTACAGACCTGGACGTACTACGAACCAAAGAGTAATACACGCACCACTATCCTCGACCCAGATCTACACTTCTGGCTTTATTTCCGCACGATCAAAGGCGAAGAGCTCTTTTTGGATTGCTGTAGTTTCCCCTACGGCATGGAAGCCTCTGTTGATGCATCACCATGTCTCCGGAAACTTTCTCCGTTTTTTAGAGACTATGGCAGCGCTCGCACTCCGGCTTACTTCTACTCCCCGAAACGACCAGAAGAATGTCCAAATACCCATACACTTATCGAAGAGAAGCGATTTTCGGTGATGCACAATAAAACGCTATATGGGGGGCTCAGCTGGGAGCTCTTTGGAGGTCGCGATAAGCAGCAACATCTGATCATACACGACTTCATGTCCATGGTTCTGGGTAAACCGTGTACCCTGGAGCAGGAGGAACGGGTGAGAGATTACCGCTCGTTCAGCGCCTTGCTGCTTGGCCAGGTCTTATCTGGAAAACACTGGAAGGTGTGGGAGAGGCCAACTGTGCATTTGAAGGACGATCTGTTCGATCCCAGGAACCCAGATCGGGAGAAAGAGTATATGAAAGGATCGCACGAAGATCCTGAATGTGATGGGAAACTCACTGGTCTAATGGGCCTCTTTGGCGAAGCATTAGGTGTCAGTTAATCGCTGGACGATTGTTATGATTACGATGGTATACTTCTCCGGACACCCGGATGTATGTATCAGTATGTATTGCCTGGGCTGTATTTT
Organism: Leucoagaricus sp. SymC.cos; assembly: GCA_001563735.1. Lineage (NCBI taxonomy): Eukaryota > Fungi > Basidiomycota > Agaricomycetes > Agaricales > Agaricaceae > Leucoagaricus > Leucoagaricus sp. SymC.cos. The sequence goes on from KQ962575.1 coordinate 135,947, forward strand.
CGCATCGAGACACTTGTGCTCGATTTATATCCAATTGTGTATTCCCTTTATGCAGCCATTTTTGTATACTGATTAACTTTGTAGTACAGTCAAATGTGAGTACATAGAAGGATGGCGAAAATCTGATAATTAGACAAGATGATGAATGCACTACTCGGCTCCTACAACAAATTCCTCTGGAGATATGTGTATGTCTACTGGTATCCATCATCCGTACTCCCATTGAGTCGCACTCGCAGAAGCGCTCGCAAAGGGGTTTGAAACTCAGATACTCACGCCATTGTCATCATCCCAAACGCTATTTATGCCGATCTAGATGCGTAACATGAGGCGAGCTTCACTGACCAGAGCCTTCACCAACGATAATGTCAGACAAAGGGCCAGGCGTCCATGTCAACGATGATTTCTTCAGTGGCCGTAAGTCATCCATCTTCTGTTGTCGCATTCTCCAGGTTAATCCTCCCAATTACTAGGCACGCATATTGAGCGTCTCAACCTCCCAGAGCGAAAGCCACGTCGCATCTCAGTGCCTCTACAGCACTTGGATAAGTGTCGAGAGTGCGGAGCCACAGAAGGTTTGCGAGTGTGCAACTCATGTGCATCTGTACGTAGCCCACCCACGGGCGAATCTCATTTTCCGCAGGCTTACACAGCTTTTATCTAGGTGATCTATTGTTCTTCTGCGTGCCAAAAGAAAGCTTGGAAGACTCACAAGAGCTCGTGTGGTCAGCGTTCTGGCTCTCTTCCTTGCCACATCCGTGCCTCTGACCATTCGCACAGCCCACAGCCATCAGATCAACCTCAAACACTTCTACCCATTCATTGCCTTCCTTTTCGATTTCTTACGCAGGGTGGCCAATCCAAGAAACCCGGATCATCCATCGCACTCTCGCAAGATTGTTAGTTGCCCAATTCCCCGAACCCGTAAATCCACTCGTGATAACCAGATACTCAATCATACTGTTGTCCTCGGCGATGACCACACTGATATGGATTCACCCTGGGGCCTCGTGCATTGGATTAAACAAGATGTCAAATTCGTTGAGGTCTTCAAAATATATTATCAGACTCTCCGCGAGGTTGCCATACCTCAGCTGACGGCAGCGATCTGTATGACGCTCCTTGCTGAGATTTATTCCTCGGAGTATCCTATATTGGTTGATACGGAAGTAGGACCAAAGCCGTGTTTCCGGCTTGAATATGGTCAAAGTCCTATTTCTGATTTTGGGATATGTAAAGGCAAGATACGGAGTAGACGGAATTGCCTTCAAGTGTGGACGTATCATGATACCAGAAGTGAAATACGATCGACGCTCACTGATCCCGACAACTATTACTGGATTTATTTCAAGACGATTCGAGGAGACACTATCCTTCTTGATTGTTGCAGCTACTCCTTCGGCATGGAGTGCTTTGTAGATGCTGGACCGTATATCAACAGGCTACCCGCTTACGTTCGGTCCGTCGAGTCAGCTCGGGTTCCCGCATTCTTCCAGACATCCCAAGAGCAGCATCGTCAGCCCTACGAACTCATTGAAGAACGACGAATCTCTGTTATGCATCATAAACGGCTTCACACAGGCTTACAAACTCGTACACCACATAAGGAGACCCCTTTACAGACTTCGATCAATCGAGAATTCTACGAGGAGGTCATTGGGCGCGAGTGTGCGGATGATGAAGCAGATAAAGTGAGGCATTATAGGCTTCATCTGACGGCTGTTATTAGCGAGGTCTTGAGTGGTGGATATTGGAGAGAATGGGAGAAGCCGATGGTTCATCGGGATAATTTGTTGAAGGGCGGTGCGAATGGGTGGTCTGATCTTCAAACTCTCTTCAAAGACTCAGCGTCTGTACAAGCTCATTACGAGTGGTTGGACAAAGTTTGTCCTCCTCGTAAAGCAGTGCGTCGATGAAACCTTTTCTTTAGTTCCATTTACAATAGAGTGATCTAGTCGTCTGAAGGATATATACATAGCTGCGAAATGTTCATTTGTAAAATCTTGGTGAATATTAATTATCGAAAGCAAACTTGGCCGGAAGAAGCGCAATTTCGAGTAGAAATGATCACTGATTGTACTTATGGAGCGAGAGAAATCCATTCTGCAATAGCCTTCAGGGTATCCGTAACCTCAGGCTCGTGCCAGGGAAACGCGAGGTAGACATGGATAGCATCAGGTGGCTCATGATACCGAGCCCTGCCCTCTCCTTCCGAGACACCATTCCCCTCTCCCAAATCCTTCACTATCCTATCACGTAAGGTATGAATCTGATCCAAAAGAACTTCCGCGCCGCCTGCAATGAGGAACGTTCGAGGAAAACCCTTGAAGTCGACGACGAGATCAGGGTGCAGAGATGCGGGGGAAATGTAGGGATTGATCTGAGCAGCCTCGAGGCCATGAGGACCGGTAAAAGCATGCATAGGGTATTTGAGCGATTCTTTCACATCGCCCAATATGTCTGAGGCAATAAATGTACTTGCGGAACCACCCGGTAACGTGTGATGACTTTCCGAAATGTCAGCCCAAGGCGAAACGAGGAGTAATGCTCCGGGTGGCGCCGGCAGCCCAGGAGTTCCTTTGTATTCCACCAAGTAGCGAGTTAAGGCGTAGGCGAGGTTTCCTCCTGCGGAGTCACCTTCAATCACGATATCAGAAGGGGCGAATCCAACACCGTTGACCAGGTACATGTATCCGGAGAGCGCATCGAGCAATGCCGTTGGGAAGGGATGTTCAATGGCGAAGGGTTCGGTAGAGGAAAGTCGATATTCGGGGGCGAAAACGCGTTTGACACTGTCAACGTGTTTGAGCAAACCACGCGGAGTTTCAGCATAGATGGGATGTGATGAGAGGTTGATGTAAGCACCACCGTGGAGCGCAAGAACAACCTTTTCTCCAGGCTGAGGACGGGCTCCCATCTTGATATCATCTTTTCTTTGGTTCCATTTGCAATAGAGTGATCTAGTCATCTGAAGGATATATACATAACCGCGAAATGTTCATTTGTAAAATCTTTGTGAATATTAATTATCGAAAGCAAACTTGGCCGGAAGAAGCGCAGTTTCGAGTAGAAATGATCACTGGTTGTACTTACGGAGCGAGAGAAATCCATTCTGCAATAGCCTTCAGGGTATCCGTAACTTCAGGCTCGTGCCAGGGAAACGCGAGGTAGACATGGATAGCATCAGGTGGCTCATGATACCGAGCCCTGCCCTCTCCTTCCGAGACACCATTCCCCTCTCCCAAATCCTTCACTATCCTATCACGTAAGGTATGAATCTGATCCAAAAGAACTTCCGCGCCGCCTGCAATGAGGAACGTTCGAGGAAAACCCTTGAAGTCGACGACGAGATCAGGGTGCAGAGATGCGGGAGAAATGTAGGGATTGATCTGAGCAGCCTCAAGGCCATGCGGACCGGTAAAAGCATGCATAGGGTATTTGAGCGATTCCTTCACATCGCCCAATATATCTGAGGCAATAAATGTACTAGCGGAACCACCCGGTAACTTGTGATGACTTTCCGAAATGTCAGCCCAAGGCGAAACGAGGAGTAATGCTCCGGGTGGCGCCGGCAGCCCAGGAGTTCCTTTGTATTCCACCAAGTAGCGAGTTAAGGCGTAGGCGAGGTTTCCTCCTGCGGAGTCACCTTCAATCACGATATCAGAAGGGGCGAATCCAACACCGTTGACCAGGTACATGTATCCGGAGAGCGCATCGAGCAATGCCGTTGGGAAGGGATGTTCAATGGCGAAGGGTTCGGTAGAGGAAAGTCGATATTCGGGGGCGAAAACACGTTTGACACTGTCAACGTGTTTGAGCAAACCACGCGGAGTTTCAGCATAGATGGGATGTGATGAGAGGTTGATGTAAGCACCACCGTGGAGCGCAAGAACAACCTTTTCTCCAGGCTGAGGACGGGCTCCCATCTTGATATCCGAACCTTGCTTGTGGATCCAATAACCTGGTATACGAAGAGGCGCGACTTCTGCGACTTCTGCCCACTGCTTGAGTTTTCCAACGATTATCTTCTCGGGCGCGGGAGGGATCCAAAGCGCCAGAATACCCTTGCCATGACCGATGTACTTGTAGTTTGGGGATTTCTCGTTAGGTCCTGTGCTGTTTTGGAAGTCTCTTTGACTGTTGCCTAACAGTCAAATTGGATTATACTCACTGCTTCTCACTCGTGACTAGATATCGTATGGTCCGAACGATTACTGCACGTTTCAAGTTCCATGATTGTCTCGGACGTAGAAATCTGAGCCAATAAGTATAAAGTTGTAACAGAGAGATGATAGAAAGTTCACCTGGGTATACTCAGAATTGTCCACAGAGGCGTTCTAACTAAAAGTACAGTCAAGAACCTGTATAACAGGAAGAGCGACTTGAGAGGTTGATTCCTGAAGCTGTACGCCATGGGGAAGGGGGTATAGGAGGCAGCTGGCGCGTCGGGTTGGGACACACACTTGGCCTGAGAAACTGATTCCGTGAAGCGCACTGACGGGCCGGTCATCAAACTGATAAGCCCGGATCAAATAATGAAAAGCCACAGCTCTCACAAAGAGCCTTTTTGAATGTCTTTCAAATCATACCCGCGTGTGTTTTCAACCACAAGCACCCAAGATCCACACGTCTATTCACAACCCGAGTTTGGCGGCGACGAATAACCACGGTGAGCAGTAACCATGCAGATGAAAAACGTGTCCTTTGATATGTATGTATTGCAACTCGACTCTTCATAATCAGAATTAGGAATGCGGAAACACTCGTCCTCCTAGGACACATGCTTATCACTGAGGGGAGAAAAAGAGGGTGCGTTCACCGCGTAGTTTTTCACTGTCGAGGGTATTATCATTTCAGTAGCACTAAGTACATCCATTCTAAATCATTCAGCCCCAGAGGTAGCGGTTGTTGTTAGCGATGTTCGAATCGAACCAGGACAAAGCAGCAGAGTTGGCCTCGATCCTAGAGTCACCCCAGGCGCTCTGATCCCATCCATGTCTGTTGCAAGAACAGGTAAGCAGCAGCGCCGAAAAAGTGACCGGAGACTTACACAGGCCAGTTACTGTCGATATACGAAATTGACGACAATCCATAGGTGCTGGCGATGTCGAATAACCTGGACAAATAGGTGGTGAAGTCGCTGGGGTTCATAGAAGGGGAAGGCTGGACAGCGGACTCGGCAATCATGAGAGGCTTGCCTTGACCCTGGGCCCAAACCAGGTCGTTCTTGAGGTTAGGATCGAGAGTATCCCCCACACAGTTGCTGGTAGTTCCAGCGATGAGGCAAACGTCGTTGTTGAAGACCGAGAAACCGATCCAGTCTACCTGGTTCGAGCCAGGATATAAGTAGTGGGCCTCACCACGGACCTAGTAGCCGTTATTGATTAAGAGATAACCCTGCTTCAGAACGGGCAGCTCTTACAGCGTGATAGACGAAATCGATATTGGTAACACCACCAGCAAGGATGAGGCTGGTAACGTGGTTGTATGCTTTGGGATATGCAGTCAAGTCGAAGGAGTTGGGGTCGAATGTGCCGTCAACGGTCTAAAGCACAGTTGACATCAATAACTATCAACGATAACAAGGAGGAGAATAACACTTACGTTGGCGAAGATATTACGGGAGACCTCGTACTCAACCCTCATCAAGAATTTGACCTATATAATCGTGAGGATGATGAATGGTAGACGAATGAGACCGGCTCACATTAGGGAACTGTTTGAGATAAGCAGCGAAGTTGTGTAGTTGGGTATCAAATTTGCCACCGGCGATGTCATTGCAAAGTTTGGCACCTTCGCAAATATCGCCAATGAACTTATAAAGAGGGCACGAACGGGATTGAAAACCTACCTTGGTAGACAGTGTAGCCGTTCACAGTTGCTGCATCCTTCCATGAGAAGCCAATCTCGACGACACCGGAGTGCTTAGATGCATAGTCCGCCAGCATAGCTTGAGAGTCTGAGTTCAGAGCACCTCTGTCGAAACGACAAAGTTCAACGAAGCTACCGGTTGACAGAAAGATCCTTACCTGTAGATGTCTCCATAGACAGAGATACCAGCGGGCGTTTTGCCGGTACCAGACGCAAATCCGTTCCACTAGAGTTCGGCATGAGTTCATGGACTCGGAATGATATTGGTCAAGCACTCAAGACGAACCTCGGGTTCGTAATTCTGTCCAACGACGAAGTACGTTCGACCAGAAGGAGGCGCAAAGAGAGGTTGACCTGGATTCTTCGCAGCGACAACAGGCGTTGCGTTCACGAAACCGGCGACAGCGACGAGGGTGATGCTAATGTGGGAGGCGCCAAGTCGCATCTTTAGGAGCTAAGACTGAGTCGTGCTACTGGCCGTGTCCTGCGACCGCAGAAGTCTTTATATACTATGCCCCATCGCCAACATCAGTTGAAGCTGGCGGTCAATCACGATTCGCCCAAGTGCATCACAGACTCGGCGAAAATCTGCGAAGGAACAACTCGACAGGGATGCACCCGAGTGCGTAATTGATCATTCCGAGATATTAGCGGGAGGAGGCCTGTTCCACGCTCGAGAAGTACCACCAGACATATGGCTAGTAATCGATTGAACCCAGAGAATCTCGTTCTGGAATGTCATTAAACACTGGTATAGTAAAATGCTACATCCATGGAGAAATAGCATCCTAGGACGCGTCATATGTGAAGTCTCCGCATGCATAACTGTCAATAATACGGTCAGGAGGGAAAAGCGGCCTTTCTTCCGAGAGACTCTTCAAATGCACTCGAAGATTGATGATGAGTAAATAGAAACGAAGGGAGTGAAATCAAGTGACAACCGGCGTGCTCAACCTGGGCCTGAACTGAGGTTAAATACCCCAAATACCCCCGTATCAACCTCACACGTCACAGGTTACCTTGACCGCAACTTCGTCGTCACGACCACTCTCTTCGGCGGCCGTGATGGTGTCTTCATCTTTGTGCCTCTCCTAAACTGTCAAAGCTTCACATCCACGTACAGTCAAATCGGACCTTTCTAACCGACTTTGACCACTTTACTTTGCCCGTCCTGTCCAAACCCCCAGGGACATATGCTTTGCGCCGATGTCTGACTAATTTGGCCATTTTCTCCAGCCACCGCATCGAGAATCACTACAACTACTACAGATGTCTATAGTGTCGTCCTTGTATTTGCTGATCTTTCCACGGTGACCTCACTCCATATCAATTTGCTTCGAAATCCCGGGCACCGCCACCAGTGAATTGGCTGGAATTACTTTTTCTCCAGCCCATCTCCCATGTTTGAACTTGTCGAAGGGCCTCGATCTTCCGAATTGGTTTCGCGTTGTCAAGATTTGCATTCAGGGCGTGTGCAGGCAGCCGGCAGTGATACTGGTCTGATTCAGGTGAGTCCTTCATGTTTCGGTCTAGTGCCCTGACTATCTTCATCAGACCCAGCTTCTCGTCCAAAGCGCTCGCAAACTTCAATTGTTGGGAACTCGAGTGTGATAGACATAGAAAAGGACAGACGTCAGGTATCAGCCATCCTCTACCTCAATAAATGGAACTGGTAGCTCGGGGGGAAGTACGTGCTATGGTAACTACTGGTAGACACGAATTGAAGCAAAGTCGAAATATGCCTCCTCAAAAGCCTCTGGGTGCTCATTGACGAAATCTGAGTCGAAATCGTAAGATGTAAGCCAACAACGTATGAAATGTGAAACCCACCAACACAAGTGGATGAACAACCAGCCTGAGCATAAGCTGGGCCACCAGCCCAACCTCCGCCTGTTCTGAAATCAGTACAACTGCTTTATCTGACAAAGTTTTCCCTTACAGAAAGTCACGCTGATCAGGATATTATGATCTATGAAATGGTCTGCCATGTCACAGGATGAATCAGGAAAATATGCCACAGGCGTTCCCTTAACAATGTGGGGTTTCAGTAAACGCATTCGCTATATCCTACGAATTAAATTCTCACCCAGTTATCAGTATCGATTTTGTGCGCCACACTCCTGATATCATTGGGGATATTTCCGTATCGAGGCCAGAAAAACATCTTAATGAACGAAGGGGTGCGTTCAATGGCATAGCTGGGGTCCTGAAGTTTCAGGGAGGTAAGGATAGACTGTTTAAAAGGACAACGTACACTCCGCCTCCATTTCTGTTGAAATCCGGACCGAAGCTGTCAGACGTAGGGTAGCTTACTCCGCAACCACTGCCATTGTTCACGGATTGGTCGCAGTCGAGGAACTGATTAGTGCTAAGATAATCCCCTGAGCTTTTGTCTTAATCTGTTCGAGGAGAGAGGTGCTCACCCTGTCTGATTCCTCTCTGCGGGCATAGTGCAATCTATTCAGAGCCGTTACCTGAGTCAGACATGGCACAGACAGGAAGTTGCGCGTCGACTGACTAGGGTTTGTATGGAGCGAGGATAGATTTGGAGGAAGATCATTGACACCTTCATATATATCGATTAATCCCTTGAAGCAACATATCAGCAGGATCTCGAGAATTAAAGTCAAAGGCAGAAGCCTACTCCAGAATTTCCTTTCGCTTCATTCTTCTCTCGAATTCCAGGCCAAGTTCTAAACCAAAAAATGTTATAACAATCAAGAGAACAGTCCGCTCAAGCACACACCCACACCCCTCCGGCACATGATGAAGGTCGTAGCTATCAAATGAACAAGCACCGATGCTCAGCTAATTATAAGGCCATAATGAAGAACTCCTTACACAGTAACATGTGTGGTATAAGTTTTCTTCGACTTAGCCCTAAACGAATTTCTTCCGGGTCCGTTGGGATCGAGCACAGTGTTCGCCTCAGCACGCAGGACGAAGCTGTGCGAACCACGGGAGTAGGCCAAATTCTGAGCGCGAATGACGCTTTCGTTCACAAAGTTCCTAGCATCCACCGCCGCCAATCAGTATACCTGAAGCAAAGATGGTAAGTCAACCTCCTTACACTCTTCCACCGGATGGATCAGGTATCGCTTCAAATTCAAAGAAATTGAAGAACTCTGAGCCTACGACATTGTCAGAGACCGTGTACGTGGCGGCAAACACAGGCGCTAGGAGCGACGATAGCAGAACAGCGGTAATGAATTTCATTGGAAATGCGATTTCGCTCGTTAGGAGTGGGAGACGCGTTCAAAGAGAGGTTTGGCGAAAGAACGTTGGTCAAAGGGTCAACCCCTGGTGTCAACCTTCAGTGCTTCAGCAGCTGTGAGGTGAGGAAAGATGACAGTGGCGCTGAAGAAGCTGCTTGCAAGCTTCTTTTCGGTGTGTTTGGCGCTAATTTACCAGGAGGCCTGTCATGCCCATGATCAGGGAAGCGGATTTCGATCCTTAGAAGAAAGCGGAATCTGGGGCCTGAGACCTGACTCGCATGAACGAATACTCACCGCAGTTATCGCGGAGAGTTTGTAAGGAGGGAATGCAACTTGTTGAAGTGCTCGAGTTCTCGAAATCACTGGTTCTGAATTCTGAATCCAGGGCCACGGCCGCAGCGCCGCAGTCCGGATCACAACAACCGGCTGGTGGCATATCTGTGTACCGTTGTTTGTCGGACTGTAGCCGGTCTTGGCCGAGGTGCCGATAGCTTTCCCATCATGGGATGGCCCTTCTGCAGCCAGGATTACACACACGTACATCACAAATACACTGATCGACACAGTTCTTGTGGGTAGCCTCGATGCATATACACAGAACTCAAGGAGCTTCATCCTTGTACGGCGTACAAGCTGCAGAAGACCATGATTCGAATCACCCTAATTGGTGCTCACAACCAGGCACGCCTTGTGACACCTTGGACCATCGAACACATGAATTTGGAGTCCGCAGGCCACTGCTTCTGCAGGCCTTCTTTCTCTCCCCTCTTCAGCGGGATCGACGAACTCGTCGAGAGTAATGGCCATCCCTCTTGTCTTTGACCCAGAGGCCAGATATGTTACCTCTTACCTGCTCAAACCGGCTACACTCGGCTCTACGCGTCTTTCTCTAGGTATTCATGCGCTTGTCACAAACCTCGTCATTCTGATTTGGTCGGGCGTCGCCTCTGACCAGTCTGGCACGTACGTTTCTCAGTCTTTACTATCGCCGATTAGGTCCCGAATCCTCAATCGTATTAGATATTTTTCGTATTTCACACATCTCTCTTATATTGGCGTCACAGCTTGGTTCTGGGCGTCTGGTGTACAAACTTTCGCTTTCGCAAGAAATCGGAAAAACGAAGATGATGCTCGCTATCCTCTTCAGTCATGGCCCAAGCCCCTTCAGATCTTGCACGAGTTACTCTTCTCGACGATAGCTACCTTTCGTGAGTCGATCGATCCACATGATCAACATCCCTAAATAGTTCACTCATGTGCTCGTGTTCGTAGCGTTCGTTGTAACGATTGTATACTGGGCCTTGCTCGCTTCTTCGGACAGTTTCTCCTCCCCATATCTTGGTGCGCATCTCCTCATAGTTAAGGAGGCCAGGAGTCATTCTTACGGTTTCTCTCAGCCTGGTCAAACATTTCGCAGCACATCTTGAACTCCGTATTTGTGCTATTCGAACTAGTATTCACCGACTTGCCAACGTTGCCTTGGATCTACCTACCCGCAACGATTGTCCTACTCGGATTATATCTCGGTGTTGCGTACATTACTTCCTCGACGCAGGGCTTTTACGGTGTGTTAATTGATTCTTTTCTTCATCATCACTATTGCTGATTCATGTTGCTTTAACCAGCTTATACTTTCCTGGATCCAAAGAAACAAGGAGCTCTTCTCGCGGGCTATATTATCGGAATTGCTGTTGGACAAGCCATCTTGTTCATTATTGTTCACTATGCGATTCTACTCCGAATACGCTTGGTTGGGAGCAAACACAGGGCTCCGCAACATAATCATGATGAGGAGAAAACGGTTCCTTGACATTTTTTGTTTGATCACCCCTTCGTTTTCTTCTTCCCTATCATCTTGGATTCTCTCGGGGATCGAGAGGGGAGAGAGGAACGACACCCTTGTCTCTCGTTCAGTCCCTTACTTTGTATTGAGAAAAACAAGATAATAATAGGCCGCGGTCAAGGGGCGTGAATTTCGATCAACACCTGCTTTGATACCCCATTGAACCTCATCGTGCTGCTCGCCCATCTCATTTACCGTTTCACGATGAGCTATGACATCATAGGCGAAATCTTGCTTGGACTGCTCGGAGCGCTTGACCACCGCTTGCAGATCGTTCCTTTTCTACCAAGTAAACTACTCTTGTAAAAAGACGGTTGCCCGTTAGATTGTGAATATGATACAAGCGTGATGGCATCCGTCCATCGCTAAGGGTTCGTTTCTTGGTCCTTAACGTTTATATATAATCGAGGGAGGGAGAAACTGATGGTGATTCTTCATAACTTCAACTGGTGTCTGTGATAGGCCAATCTTCTCGTGGGGAGCCCCCCAAAAACCTACTTCATATACTTATCGACTAGCGTGGGGGCAAATCATGTCGGAGATGGATTCCACGCAACTTGAACGTGAGTATATTGGAGGTTACCCTATCCAAGGTCCCCGACACTGCCTTCTTCTGATGTAGCACCTATCCGAATCTTATTGAACTACATAAAGTGTAGGCCCTTGTTCTTTGCAAAGATAAGCAATGTCCTGAGACTCACAATACCTACCCAGGCATGACGTTGATCCCCCCTGCTTCTGGCCCACTGGCAAGTTCATGTCCATGTTCAAATTCCCTTGCCTTAGTTTCCCAAACTGGGTCACTGACGCAATTCTGATGTTTGAGCCACGATCTAGGTGCGTGAACAGAGCTTGGGCCGCGGCCTGCATGAAGAGAACGACGCCGAAAGAACACAGAATACACCCTCCAACCCGAGGCGTCACCAGAATTTGTGTTGGTCTGGTCTCCTTGCCTTACCGTACGGTTTTTAATTGACCTTGACTAAGGCCAATGCCCAACGTCTAAGTTGCTTCTCCTCTCCTCTTTTCTTGGTTCTCTTGACATTACTTGTCATGTCTACAAAGGCGCCTCTGGACTCTGTTACTACTCTCGGGGAGAAGTCTCAAATCCAGGAAATACAGAGTATACGGTTTGATAACCTCGAGGCGGCTGGACCAGCTTTTGATGATGCTAGGACTGCCAAGTTGTTGAGAAAGCTTGACTGGGACCTGGTTAGGCCATGTCCAGAAAAGGGTTGGTGCAACCACTATGGGCATCATTCTCTGTTTCACCATGGATTTCTATCTTGTTCGCGAGAACAACAGGAGAGATATCGAGATGAAAGCCCAGAATTTAACTTTGGATGACTATACGGATGAGATGAAATATGAGGAACGCGAAAAGGGCGATGATGCGACTGTGAGCTGCCATTTTCAAGTTTCTCCTACTCCGAGATGTACCTCTCACCGTTACACTATTTGAATAGCTAATTTCTGCAGCCGAGAGCGAAGGGAGGAAGCCCTGTTTCTATGCGTGTATTGGATGGGTGGTTTAATCTATCTCTCTACTCGGGTATGTATGTGAGGTATCTATAAGATTGAGTAGTGCATCTAAGGTAATCGATGGGAGTGCTACTATCCGATTAAAGATATGGACAAGGAAGTTATCAAGTCGGCGGACTGGGTCGGGTCTATGCTCCTCGACCCTTTCCTCCACGCATCCTTTTCGTCGGGTCAAGGATCACCTTCCTCAACCGAATATACTTTGGTGTGATCTCGACCATTTCGTCGTCGCCCATATAACTGAGAGCTTCCTCCAGCGTCATGATGCGAGGTGAACCCAACACGATTTTGTCATCGGCACCAGCAGCGCGGATGTTCGTGAGTTGCTTTTTGAGACATGGGTTCAGATATAGGTCTTGTGCTTTGCCAGCTTCGCCAATGACCATGCCCGGGTATACTAAAGAGAACGTTAGCTTGGGATGGCGTGCAGAAACATGAGTCTTACCTTGAGTTCCTGGATAAACGAACATTGTACCCCGAGCCTGTAAAGGCGCCATAGCGTAGGCAGAACTAACACCATCTATCATCGAGATCAAGCTTCCCCTCCTTCCAGTGTCGATCTCGCCTTTGTAGAACTCGTACCCCTTAAAGATATGATTTAGGGTACCCTGTCCATGGACGTCATTTTTGAACTCTCCAGCGAGACAACCAATAAGCCCCCTCGAAGGGACTTCCATAACGATCTTCACCCAGCCTTCATCTTCACCGTGAGATCCCGAATCATACGAAATCATCGACCCTTTCCGCATCGTCAATTTTTGGACGACAGTTCCAGCGAATTCCTCTTTGACAATGATAGTGCACTCTTCGATAGGCTCAAGCATGCTCGAGTTACCTTTCCTCTCGGGAGTCTCGGGACTGGGTATCATTACGGCTTTTGGGGATCCTACGCTTAATTCAAAACCCTCGCGGCGCAAGGTTTCGAGAAGCACGCCCAGGTGTAGAACGCCTCGTCCTCGAACTTCAACAGATTCTGCGGTAGGACCTGGGAGAACTTTGAGGGCTACGTTGGTTTGAGCTTCTTTTAGGATACGTTCGCGAATGAGTTGGGAAGTGAGCTTATTGCCTTCCCTTCCTGCGAGAGGAGAATCATTAGGGTATATGTAAATAGAAATCGTTGGGGGATCTATCGGAGTTGTCTGCAATGCATTATGAGGTACAAGAGGGGAGAGGGAAAATAAAGAACCCACTGGTAACGGTTGTGGCCCAGCCTCACCCCAACCTTCCGGCTGCACCAAAGTAACGTTCACGCCGCCACCCTTGATTCCGGCCACACTCACGATCTCTCCAGCGGCGGCTACGTATTTCTCTTCTTTCTCCAGCCCCTTTCTCCCTAGTATTCGTTTCACCTTTCCTTCACCGACTTTATTTCCTTCGGAGTCGATCGCCCAAAGGGTATCGCCGATGTTCAGAGTTCCACTTTCTATTCGTCCGAGATAGAGAACACCGAGGTACGGATCGCTCTCTATCTGAACCGTGAGCATGGAAAATGGACCGGTGGTTGTCAGGTGGGTGGGTGCTGGTACATGGGAG
>KQ962575.1:155426-180294 GCA_001563735.1 Leucoagaricus sp. SymC.cos
TCACCGTGAGATCCCGAATCATACGAAATCATCGACCCTTTCCGCATCGTCAATTTTTGGACGACAGTTCCAGCGAATTCCTCTTTGACAATGATAGTGCACTCTTCGATAGGCTCAAGCATGCTCGAGTTACCTTTCCTCTCGGGAGTCTCGGGACTGGGTATCATTACGGCTTTTGGGGATCCTACGCTTAATTCAAAACCCTCGCGGCGCAAGGTTTCGAGAAGCACGCCCAGGTGTAGAACGCCTCGTCCTCGAACTTCAACAGATTCTGCGGTAGGACCTGGGAGAACTTTGAGGGCTACGTTGGTTTGAGCTTCTTTTAGGATACGTTCGCGAATGAGTTGGGAAGTGAGCTTATTGCCTTCCCTTCCTGCGAGAGGAGAATCATTAGGGTATATGTAAATAGAAATCGTTGGGGGATCTATCGGAGTTGTCTGCAATGCATTATGAGGTACAAGAGGGGAGAGGGAAAATAAAGAACCCACTGGTAACGGTTGTGGCCCAGCCTCACCCCAACCTTCCGGCTGCACCAAAGTAACGTTCACGCCGCCACCCTTGATTCCGGCCACACTCACGATCTCTCCAGCGGCGGCTACGTATTTCTCTTCTTTCTCCAGCCCCTTTCTCCCTAGTATTCGTTTCACCTTTCCTTCACCGACTTTATTTCCTTCGGAGTCGATCGCCCAAAGGGTATCGCCGATGTTCAGAGTTCCACTTTCTATTCGTCCGAGATAGAGAACACCGAGGTACGGATCGCTCTCTATCTGAACCGTGAGCATGGAAAATGGACCGGTGGTTGTCAGGTGGGTGGGTGCTGGTACATGGGAGAGGATAAGGTTGAAGAGGGGTTCCATACTGGGTTCGGGAGACCTTGGAGCAACAGCATCAGATGCCCAGCCTTGTTTAGCAGAGGCATATAGGACTGGATAATCAGCCTGTTCGTCTGTCGCGCCGAGAGTAGCAAATAAGTCAAACAAGTCGCTTTCTACCTGGGCGACTCTAGAGGTCGGTCTATCGACCTTGTTCACGACAACCAAGGGTCTGGAAATTGTAAGTATAGTACCAATTTCAAAGAATAAACAACGTACCGTAAGCCTTTGCTAAGAGCCTTCCCTAGCACGAATCGCGTCTGGGTCATGGGGCCCTCCGTCGCGTCTACAACCAAAGCGACACCGTCGACCATACTCATGATACGTTCGACTTCACCTCCAAAATCGGCATGTCCGGGAGTATCGACGATGTTAATCAAATTTCCCTGGTATTTGATGCTTGTGCATTTGGAAAGAATGGTGATCCCACGTTCACGTTCGAGGTCGTTCGAATCCATTACTCGCGTAATGAACCCATCCTCAATGCCAGCGTCCGCAACGGCGGAGGCTGAATTAGGTGTTTGGAGAATTTGTTCGGTAGCAGAAAGTTGCCTTACAGTCCCGGATTGTCGTAGGAGTTGGTCGACGAGAGTCGTCTTTCCATGGTCGACTGTACAACAAATGAGCTCAACATTGTTTCCAGTGACGTATGAACATATGGACAATTTACCATGGGCAATTATGGCGATATTGCGTATCCGGTCAGTTTCAAAAGGAATAAAAGAGGCATATGAGCGCAGTTGCTGGACTTTGGGAGTGAAGAATCTGGGGCTCCGCCGCCAGCCACTGCGCAACGCGAGACCGAGCATCTCAAAACATAATTCCGGAACTCCGGGTTCTCGTGTGGAAACCACAAACATCTCTTTCTCACGCAGACCATATTACGATCAAACTCAAATTAGTGACAATTAGGGGCTATCTACAGGAGTGCAATTCGAAGTTATATGTCAATTCTAACCAGTAGTTCCTGGCGGTCAGTCATGGAAATGCTGTGGCCAGCACTTAGGTGGAGTTATATGACATTCCACTGGCTTGTTAATTCATCCACCATTGGCATGTTGCCTGCCTCACAAACGTCATAAATGCCTCGTCGAACTACCGATTGTGCCTCCAAGTCTAGAGATACCCGCATCCAACTAGTCTGTGTCTTTGAAGGGCAGCAAGACTCTTGGATGATCCCTCAAAGTTGACCACTGAGCCTACGAGCGAGAATGGATGCCTTTCCAGATGTCCCATCCAGGGCGGTAGTACAGTTGCTGCTTTGCCATCGTTTTCGATGCGACCTCGCCAATGCAGGACGCAGAGGAGTAATCCTAGGAGGGCAATTACTACCGTCAAAGTGGCAGCGACGATAATGGTGATGCGATTGGAAGATTTGGAAGTACTCCCAGATACCGCATTGGATGAAGTGCTTGTAGGTGCTCTATTTGTTAAGTGGGTATATCTGAGAAATCCCTTTGGGTGCATTCAATCGACGCACTCAGTGCGGGTGATCCAGGAATCTCTGGAGTTACTGTGGGAAGAGGGGTCATCATTTGAGTTTGGCCGGGAAGGTAAATTTAGAACATGAAAGATTGAGCAAGAAAGCTTTGATTCCTGCAACAAGTGACAATCGGCGGATTGTGTGCGCCGGATAATGGAGACACTCGTTGAAGAGATGATACGGATCCAGAAGTTTCTGTATGAAATGTAGGCTCACTGTACTGTAAGGGCGGGTGATCCATGGAAGCACACCTACACGGATGCACGAGAGGTATCTGAAATCCAATTCTGGTGTTGCCCTGTGTTTAGATTTGGGAGCACAGCGGTAATGTTTCTCTTGTTGACGTCAAATAAAGCCGCATTGACTTGATTTAGCTTGCTACCCATTGAACGAATCGCAGTGAATATTGCTGCGTCACCAGGAATAGCCTGTCGAAATGCTTCTCCTTCGGGTCAATGCCAACAGGAAAACTCTTCAATACTCATTGAAGACGCGTGAAGGGACAATATTCTTGAAAGTATAGATTGACTTCTATTGGCCACGTCAGTATACCAACTTGAGCAGCTTTGAAAATGACCACCGACCCTAGAAAAAGCATAGTAGGTGTGTTGGTAAATAACAATAAATGAGGATGAATAGGGCATTGATGCAGTGTACGCTAGTGTTGTGACTGTAGTTCTGTACGCTGTTGTTGGAAATTATGTACTAGGTCGTGAACGGGAGAGGGACTAGCGTATGAGGAGACAGGGAGAAGAGGGTCAACTTAAGCATGGGCGTCTGTTCACGGACGCCGAAAACGTGATAACGGATCAAACTTACGTCGATCCGGAGACTTCAGTCCCAGATTCTGGGTCGAGGCGTACAGTGGCAGAGTCCGAAACTCGTTTCTGGTATGCTTCAGCCCTCGAGAGTAACTAGACCTGCTAGACTGCAAAGAATTTCAATAAAAAATACATGCACTGACATTTTTCTCGTTTGCCACGCACGAATAGCTTTGGACTATATGTCCGAGCTTAGTATCTCGGATATATACACTGGGCCGGTGAGTCCATACGGCAGCCGTATTATTGAAAACATACTGGGATGTTATTGAAGATTCAGACCAAGTTATTCTGAATTTATTGGATACTTATCATGATAAAGTTTCAATAAACCACGTGGGACATTGACTCGCCGGCCATTTTCCTTTGTTGATGTCAAATAAAGCCGCATTGACTCGATTTAGCTTGCTACCCGTTGAACGAATCGTGAATATTGCTGCGTCACCAGGAATAGCCTATCGAAATGCTTCTCCTTCGGGTCAATGCCAACAGGAAAACTCTTCAATACTCATTGAAGACGCGTGAAGGGACAATATTCTTGAAAGTATAGATTGACTTCTATTGGCCACGTCAGTATACCAACTTGAGCAGCTTTGAAAATGACCACCGACCCTAGAAAAAGCATAGTAGGTGTGTTGGTAAATAACAATAAATGAGGATGAATAGGGCATTGATGCAGTGTACGCTAGTGTTGTGACTGTAGTTCTGTACGCTGTTGTTGGAAATTATGTACTAGGTCGTGAACGGGAGAGGGACTAGCGTATGAGGAGACAGGGAGAAGAGGGTCAACTTAAGCATGGGCGTCTGTTCACGGACGCCGAAAACGTGATAACGGATCAAACTTACGTCGATCCGGAGACTTCAGTCCCAGATTCTGGGTCGAGGCGTACAGTGGCAGAGTCCGAAACTCGTTTCTGGTATGCTTCAGCCCTCGAGAGTAACTAGACCTGCTAGACTGCAAAGAATGTCAATGAAAAATACATGCACTGGCATTTTTCTCGTTTGCCACGCACGAATAGCTTTGGACATATGTCCGAGCTTAGTATCTCGGATATATACACTGGGCCAGTGAGTCCATACGGCAGCCGTATTATTGAAAACATACTGAAATGTTATCGAAGATTCAGACCTTATTGTGAATGTATTGGATATTTATCGTGATTATCATGATAAAGTTTCAATAAACCACGTGGGACATTGACTCGCCGGCCCAGTGTATACCCATGATACCAAAGATTCAAAGTCGAAATTTGATCGGCATTAAACGTGGCCTTCTAAAGATTCCTTCTTAAATTGGGTTCATCGATTTGTTCACCCAATAATTGCGAACGAACCGATATCTATCTTGCGTAGAGTCTTTCCTGTCTCGCTAAATTTTCGGTTTTACTATCAGAAATCTTAGATACCGGTATGGAGCAGTACCGCACTGAGTCAGAAGTCTGATCAATCAGTTTTACTATAGGTTACGCCTTCACGTCGAGACGCTTACCGGGGTTACCAGTTACCGTCCACATGGACTTGAAATTGGAGGTTAACAGTAACAGAAGAAATAATGAGATCATCATCTTCGAGGCGATGCATGTGTGAGTAACTAAGCGAAAAAATTGCTTGAAGCAAGACGCACGGAGGGAATTCTGAGTTCCATCATGAGGAAAACCTGAAACGACTTCGGACTTGAAGATCTTGAGCTTCGACTTTGTCTTGGAAAAACGTGGTCTGTGTTACCATGTAACGACTCGTACATGCGGCCGCCTCTCATACGAAGGCTTGAGATATCCACTATACACACGGAACTCAGTAGCACTTACAAATCGTCATGTTGAGAATTAGAGTAGACTCGAAATGCCCACATGACCGCTGGCCCACGTGAAGAGCGTACGCCAGTACTTGGAAACTGAAGGCATTTCATCAATCAGCGCCCAGCAGTCGTTGGGTCACAGAACCACCTTGACGATGAAAAGTTAATTTTCAGGACTTTACGCGATAACACCAGAAGGAATGTCTCACCACAATGTCTGCTAGTAATACAATGGCTGGACACCACAGCTCCAACTTATCTAACCAGATTGTCAGGTGTCAATGTTGGTATTGGTGGCACTCGCTACACATATCCGTTAAACGTTGTGTCCATGGACGGCAGAACACCTATTTAGGCAGTTGCCAGCCTCAACCGCTCGCTTGGATTAGATTCAGCACGTAACTCCATCATCGAAGCAGCGCGTGAGCGGATTTAAGGCATGCTGCCATACCCTCTTCTGAATGATCGGGAGCTGATTCCGCTGCTTGTGGCTGAGCCACATGCGACGGAAGGTCCCATGGGATTGTCTCATCGGCAGTTTCAGCCGAGCTTTCCCACGGACTTGTAAACCATTTCGGAACGTCAGCCCAAGGCCTGAGGCCGTCAACTCCGACTTCAGTGAGTGCGTATACACCTCCTGGAAACCGTCTTCTACGCTCTGCAACC
The DNA here is from genome assembly GCA_001563735.1 of Leucoagaricus sp. SymC.cos. Classification (NCBI taxonomy): domain Eukaryota; kingdom Fungi; phylum Basidiomycota; class Agaricomycetes; order Agaricales; family Agaricaceae; genus Leucoagaricus; species Leucoagaricus sp. SymC.cos. The sequence continues at coordinate 161,067 of KQ962575.1, forward strand.
CCTTCTTGAGTGACTGGGCTCTTTCTTGGCCTTTTTGCTGCTTTGTTTATCTCTTTGGGTCTGGCTCTCACTTGTTGAATGTGTTTTCTGGATATTTTTGGTGTGTTTCCCACAGTCACCTGCGTTTTATGAGCTTATCGGATTCGTTTCGCTTCCACTCGCTATGTACGCGCCTACCGTACTACGTTCTTGTGATCCAGCTTGGCTATTTATGGCCACCGAAAAGCAGATACGCGCGACATCTCGCCGGAATTATTGGTTGCTTTTCTCCACGCTAGACATCCTGACGACACGATCCATTTGTTCATGTCCCCGATTTGCTCTAGATCTATTTGCTTCCTCCTGAATGTCTAGGTTGCGAAGGATATAAAGCTAGTCTCTCGCTATCACCATGCTACAGCGCATACGCTCTTCTCCCAAGACTTAAGGCAACATGAAGCCTGCTTTCGCTCTTCTACTCTCGTCTATCCTTGCGCCAGCTTATGCTGCCACCTACTCGATATCCGACACTGTCCTTCCTTCGTCCTTCCTGAGTTTCTTCGACTTCGAGGCGATTGCAGATCCTACCCATGGACGAGTGTAGGTGTTGAAAGTCTGTCCTTTGTTGCCTTCTGATCGCTAACGAGCAATACAGTAACTATGTGGACCAATCGACTGCGGTTTCGCAAGGCTTAGTTTCTCAAGTCAGCTCTACCAGCTTCGTCATCAAGGCGGACTCCACGACAGTCTTAAACCCCAGTGGACCTGGCAGAAATTCTGTCAGAATAAGATCGAAGAAGACATATGCGACACATGTCGCCGTGTCAGTCCACCGTTTTTGGATTTGGAGCTCGGGGGCGCTTACATTACTATGAATAGCTTCGATCTTCATCACATGCCCCAAGGCTGCGGGTGCGCCTGCTTTATTATTCCTGTTCAATAAACCTAATCCCTTGGATAGAACCTGGCCAGCCGTTTGGGAGACAAACGAAGCACAATGGCCCAATGGTGTGAGTATTTCATTCCACCCACTACTATCAGAGACCATAGATTGTTTCATTGCCAGGGAGAAATCGATATTGTTGAGGGTGTTAACGATCAATCGCCAAATGCGGCCACTCTCCACACCGGTTCTGGTTTGTCTTCCTTTAGGGTGCCTCTGAATCTGTTGGTGACGCTCGCTGTTGCAGGTTGCACGATGCCTGCTTCGCGGGATCAAACTGGGTATGGAGCTCGTTTCCGTGTTTCCGTGTCCTAAATCAAGCGTTTTATACTTATCCCAGAGCCAACACACAGCTGGATTGCGATGCGGCAGTCAACGGTAACACCGGATGTGGTGTCCGATTTCCCACAACCAACAGCTTCGGCCCTGAATTTAACAGCAACGGTGGTGGCTGGTACGTGACATCTCTTCCGTTGCAGTACTCCTTGTCTGACCGCGAGGCATCATTAAATCTAATCAGGTTTGCGGTCGAGCGCTCTTCTACGCACATCAATATATTCTTTTGGCCTCGTAACTCGGGATCTGTTCCGAGCGAAGTCAAGAGCGGAGCTAGTAGCGTGAACCCAGATAACTGGGTAAGTCATACGAATACACTCCCCTTTTCAACGCCCTCAACTGGTTTGTCCAGGGAACCCCTGTTGCCAACTTCCCCAACACTTCCTGCGACCTCGCACAGCACTTCAGTAATCACAATATTATCATCAACTTGACGTTCTGTAAGCCTAATCGCTACTTGGTGAGTGCTTTGTGCTAATACTTTTGCGCAGGCGGAGACTGGGCTGGTTCCGTATATGGACAAAGCGGTTGTCCGTCGACTTGCGAAGGTGAGCAAAATATCAAATTACATGGTTTCGTGTGTTGACGCTGCTTGGCCGAAAGACTTCGTGAACAATAATCCGAGCGCATTTAACAACGCGTATTTCGACTTCGCGTCGATCCGGGTCTATCAGTAAATGATTAAACAGAATTATTGGGGTCTACGGATTCTTACTAGTAATCTATTCTTTCTTTATTTCAAGGCCCCCGCCTTATGAAACCAGGACTCTTGAAATATCTGCATCCAATGAGCGATTTAATGAAACCGTGGTTGTCGGCATAAACCTTCATCAAGAGATTACCGCGTCATACCGCGATCTTCAAAGTCGTCTTGCTCAATCAATAGGAAGTGGCTCCAGCTCAACTGAGCCGTTTAGTAAGCAGAAGAGTTGAAGGATCTGAGCGAAAATTCTAGATCAGAACTGAGAGTCCCCGCGCGAGATTCAGAAGGAAAAGTGGATGATCATCTATATGTCCTCAGTTTCATTCGACTTTTGAGTCCAAGAGAACATAGATAACGTAGTACGAGAATGCTCGGAATGACGAACCTTTTTTTTTTTGGCTGAGTCTACGGTACGATCCGAGTTCCGAGTCCCACCCAGTGAATCTACCACTTGTTGCTCTAGTTCAACAAGCTTCTGACCAATGCCTTACTCTGTCAACAGATATTTTTGTTGAGCGATTCAATACTTGCTATACATGATCCAGGAGTCTCGCGTTAAAATCTGTACTTGTCAATATATTCTTCAGTGTAGGTACCTAGACTAATGTATCATTAGATGAGACCTTCATCTAGCCAAGCTCATTATTGTAGTTAGATAGTCCTTGCCTCGGTGCCAGAAAAATTAACTCGCTTCTGGGTAGATTGCCGATCAACGGGATCATCCTCACCCTGAAACTACTGACTACTGAGTGATGGCCGCCATAGCTCAATGTCCGATGGGTACTGGTTCTGATCCGATTGAACCTGCCTTCTTAGTGTCCAGCACAATTTTAAGGACCGCCGGTGAGTAACTCACAAACAGCAGACTACTTGGATATGCCTCATTCGTAAGTCGCATAGTGACATCATCGCCGAAAGACGCAACTTAACAACAGTTAGACTTTAGCACCCCGAGGGTACCTGACAGATTTCTTCACTTCTTCGGCGCTGTAGCACTCACGCTTGGAAGACATCTTCATTCAATCGAGAAACTCGAAAATTTTGCACTTTCACGGTCAGAGCCCATAAGAATGTTACTGCGTCCCAACGCTCTCGGATCAAATCAAGCGGTATACATAAGTGCTCCGAGTGTAGCAGTGGTCTTCATCTCCTTTTTCCTTTCCGCCACTATGGAAGACTCTGTTTACAGCGTACACTGCTCGGTTTGTTGAGACAGGTTGGTTTCTGTGTTGCGTTTTGTCAGGTGTCTGTTGCGGTATTCTCAGGCTCGTCATCCTCGCCGGCTACAATTGTTTGATTGCACTCCGGAAACGGCCAATGGAAGATTCACAGGCGCGATTAGGTTTGTCGGTCTGTGTTGTACTCGCAATGGTTGCTGCGACTATCACAGAGGCGTTTGATATCAAAATTACACCGGACGGCGTCCTCGATCAAATGTGCCAAGACAATCATGTACAGCCGTTGAATCCATACTTGGGTCGTGTTGATATTGCATTCCTTGTTATCAGCTTACTCACAGATGGACTCTTGGTCAGTTAATCCTTCTTGATGCTTGCAAGTATTATTGACGGTAATCTTGAGTAGGTATGGCGATGTTATGCCGTTGCTAGCTGGGAAGGCCCGGGTATGGTCCTCCGCGTGGATCGTTCCGGTAGTTGAAGCTTATATTTTGACAATCGGTGAATATCAAGTATCTCTCTGTGAAACCTGTGCACGCATTACCATATTTTACGTGTTTTCCGACTCGGACAGTGACCAGAGTTACCTTGATCGTCATATTCTCTATCCAAAGAGAGGAGGAATAGGAGACAAACCCATCATCGTTCAATTTGGGATTTCCCTCATCAACTCCTTGATAAGCACAAGCTTTGCCGCGCTTATACTTCACTACCGACGTCTGTTAGCGGAAGTGAATGAGGGCCTTGCACGACCCCATTCGAACGTCGTGATCATCGTAGTCGAATCAGCGCCTCTGACTGTGCTGGTCGATGCTTTTGCCAGTAGCACAAGTGAATGAGGGCCTTGCACGACCCCATTCGAACGTCGTGATCATCGTAGTCGAATCGGCGCCTCTGACTGTGCTGGTCGATGCTTTTGCCGTTGTGACAATACCACTGATTCGCATTTCAATTGTGGGTTCAAGTCCAGGTCCGTAGATTTGGTTTGTTTCAACAGAGTGTTATATGTACATGGAGCGCTAATGACTCTACAGCCCATCTCCTCATTGTTGATCATCTACCGAGTCTCGCGCGAGGCATACTACTTCAATCGCAACGAGGAGATATCGTATATGCTAAGATTTCTCGCGGTACAACCGCTTTCAGAAATTAGCACTGAAGGGCAGACAAACGGCTGCTCTGGATGATCCGACGCCTTACACCGAGAAGCCATAATCCAAAGTCAGACGCTGTCCGAGTCCATTAATGTTTTCTCTCGGGTACTCCTTACGTGTATATACCCAGGATAATGCATCAGTAGTGTAAACTCACCTGTAAGACCTTTCAGAACTCTCGGACTTATGTTTCTTTCCTCGGCTAACAACTTGAAGAATGACAGTAATACGATTGGATTTCCTGTACGAGTACTAATACATTGCGGTAATTGTCTAACCGATACTGATGGGGCTGCATGCAATAGTCACAAGCCCCCCCTCTGAAATCGTTACTCGGACTTGAGCGAGATGGGAAGTTATTTGTCGACTCACCGAATGTGTTGTCACTGCAGCAAGCGGGCTGGGCAGAGCTGAAAAGGGCTCAGTGACAGGTTCAAGCAAGAGAACAGGACTAGTCAATACCAGCTGTACTTGTCGACTCACCGAATGTGTTGTCACTGCAGCAAGCGGGTTGGGCAGAGCTGAAAGGGGCTTAGTGACAGGTTCAAGCAAGAGAACAGGACTAGTCAATACCAGCTGTTACCACCGGCACCGATGACAGTGATTGGGGAACAGTTCAAGCCAACCAGACCCTTGACAGAGCTAGCTGCAGCACCGACGGCACCAAGAGCTTTTTGTACTGCGCTGGAGCTAGCATCCTGCACCTGGTCACCTAAAAGTGATGATGAGTCGTCATCATTGCGTTGGATGAAATGAGAGATCGCACAGCAGTTGAGCTTTCCGACGTTGCACTTTTTGTCTACTTGATTCCAAGCATCGGCGGTTCCAGGAAAGGCAGAAACAATGGCCGTTGCGGAGAGCAAGATTACAGCGGCCTTGGGGAACATCGTGATTAAGGCTGGTGGAAGTACGAGATGATTGCGGCAAGTCTCTTTGGTGAATCAAAGGATTTGACAGAAACGGGCGACTTTATGTGTACCTGAGAGGTGAGTTAAGGTGCCGAAATGCGGAGGGAGTGTCAAATTAAGGCATGCGGAGCTCCTTTGGTGACCATAGGCGCAACCGACAAACTCTTCTAGCCGCTGCTCTATATCCCCTTTTCGACGTGTAATGTGGCGTCACGAAATGAGCTAGGTGGGAGTGCGCAATACAATCTCCACATGGGAGACAAGGTAAGACGGAAAAAGCAGTAATCTGTAAGCCTGACCGTTGAGCATGACGGATGCATTTTTGGTTATACTATGATGGACCCGACGCTACATGGGATCCTTATTCAGACTCGTCTGTTTGTGTCCTTTAAAAAAGACAACGGTAACAGATCGGAGCCCAGCCATGTCGTTACGTCTTTGAACCAGTATGAAACATGGGTAGACAACCACATATGCAATTTTTGATAGACGGAATCATCAATCCAGGGTTCCGGCCTAGAAATAGTGAGGACTGCAAGGGTGGAGAATCGGTTTTTGAACGGAGAAAAGCCACCAGTACGGACGCCATGCTGAGAATGCCGATGTGAACCCCGAAACAAATACCGGGGTAAACAAGACGTATAACACTGGCTGAGACGAACATTATGAATTACCATTAGTACGCTACAAATCGAGGTAGGAAATTTATACAGAATTATAATATGAATCATTTATGCAGGCCTTTAAGCACCGAGCTTGAGTCCTCGAGGCTTAGTGTATGATCTGCACAATGATTTGTTGACCAAGGATACCTAAGGGATGTGAATCGTCGTCCCGAACGGTGATAATGACCGATCCACCACATGTTGTATCGATGTTTTCGCTGACCTGCAACGGGGTGGGTGTGCTGAACGAACCCCGACTCGAAGAACTCGTCATGGACAGAGTCCTCAGATTGGACGATCTGCAGGCGCAACTGTAACAGACACGAGCCTTGATACTGCTTGTCACGCGACTAACAGGCACGTCATATCTAGCTAAGACTTAGTAAATGATGTCTTCAACGAGTGTCTAACTCACTTGAATGGAATCCGAACGATTTTGCGGAGGTCTTTCGCCACCAATTGCGTGCGTTTGTTATTGTCGATGACATTCGAGCGAACGATGGAATGACAACCTGCAAAATTGCAGACTATGTTTGCGGATGCAGCCAACTTGACAGCGTCATATAGCGAGGAGGCCTTCTGATACTCGGTATGGACCGTGGTGCGGACTGGCTCCTGTTAGAACATCAGATCTTAAAAACCGAAAGAAGAGTTGATGAAAGATGTACTTACTACGCTGGGAGTTCGAATGGCATCGTTAAGTGCGTGCTTCATCATTTTCAGTGCGCGTCTCGGTTGTTCTCCCTCCAATCCTTGGAGCGTCTTTTCGGGTTTGCGTTTCAAGCCCCTGTCTGGAAACCCAGACTTAAGAAACTGTGAATGGGTATTCTCTCCCTCGAGCTCTGCGGCTGCTAATTTGGCTTTGGCTTGCTGGCGTTTTTGTTTTTCACGGCATTTAGAACAAGTTTTCTTCGACTCTCCGAGCGGAACGGAGGGACGTCGACAGCTACTGCACATTCGAAACTGAAGGAGATCCCCGGTATCAGGGTCAAGCTTCTGAAAAACTTTATCCCGCCAGGTCGCTGAGCCGTTCATTGTAGATGTGAGAGGAGAGGATCTGGGGTCTGAACGTCGGAGTACTCGCACACGAGTTGGAGTCGTAACAGCGTCGCGAACATCACATCACGTGATTACGTGATGCGTAACGTGGGAATTCTTACGATCGGACTGCGGCAAATATCAATTGATCGGCCGACGGATTTCGTTGATCTGCCATTCTGAACTAGACTCCTAGATTGTTGAGCAAGTCAAAACCTCGTGCCAACGCCACTTCCTCCGAAACAGGACAATGGACGACATATATACTACCTTGACACAAAGGAAAATGCTAATGTTCATGCCCAGCCAAGCAGTATTCTATCCAAAGTCTGTCACCGTCTGGGTCCCTTTCAACCACCACCAAATTGCCCTTTTTCTTCCCCTCTCCTCGATTTTTCACCTCAGTAGCCACTCGCATGTTCCCTTCTCGTGTCTGCTCAACTATGGCCGCGCATCCCGCACGAGACTCCCTGCTCGTCGAAGGGATGACTAGAGGACATGCTTTCAAAGGCCTTGTTGCTCTTTCGCTCGTTAGCAGACTTCCGTGAGGCGTGTATGCCCGACCCCTTCTCGACGATGGTTTCTGAGCCAATGTGAGAGCTTCCAATAATGCTTAGACTCCTGGATCGGGAAACCTTTCGGTCTTGGACATGATAGCGATCAGCAACTGGTGGTTCAATGTCCATAGTTTCGTGCTCCAGAGCGATTGTGGTACCCTCGAGGACGACATAGTTGTGGGCGAGGCATTTTCTCGATGCCTCGTTCACTACGACCTCTCCATTGTATTCAACCTTCTTCATGTTGCTCCAACCTTGGAACGAGTTGAGCTTGACCTTACCCAGACCGAGACAACCTGAGACAATTTTCACTCGCAGGTGAAGGTCTCTTGGAGTTACATCAAGCCAAATATGCCGATTTTTAGAATATTTATCAGAGAGTGACAGGAGAAGGAGTCGCCCACTTTGAAATGTACCTTTGTTATCCGCTTTATCAAGGGCTTCCCTTTCATAACCGTACATCGCTCGTCACACCTCTATCTCAACTCATCCTCTCTTTCTCCGTGACTACGTGGCCCCTCAGCAGCATTGCGCGATGATCGGGTCTCTCGTTATATGTGCCCCGAGAGGTATAAGTTATTTCACCCCGCTAACATGGATTGTGATGCATTGAAAGTGCTTCGAATCAGCCACATAACCACTGAGCTTCAATCCTTTGCTACCTATATCTTAATGTCTCACGTCCCTGGAAATGTTATAGAGATGATGCTTTCTTTTAAGTTATACAAGTGTGAGTTTTCATTCGTGTATATGTACCACCTGGTACTCAAACTCAAATGTTTGCTCTCAACAGCGAGTCTTTCGACAGAGATTCCACCTCCGTCAACCACTTTTCCAGCTTCGAAATCTCTCGAAATCCCTCCTAACTGAAACTCGATCGAGCAAACTGGGCAGCCACGCCTATCCGATCTTACACAACCTCAAGACCAACGCTGACAATTCGGAAGAATTACACGTCATTATGTTTGGCCCAGAGCCTCCGGACTTGAATCTGACCTATTTAAGTCTCAATGATAGATCCAAGTGGTATTTCTTCACCGACCTGATGAACGCTCCTGCCTACTTTCCGTCCCTGGCCAAAATCTTGCTGGAGCTAGCGGTGGACTCTTCTAAGGCAATGAACAAGCTGTCGGCTCAAGTGCCTAAAGGTCTTCAAGATATTCAAACTCAGTTGAAGAAATTCCGACCCGACATCAGCCTGAGCTTCATCTCGTATATGTACAACTAATACTATAATCAGTACTTCGGCCATCTTTCGACAAATGATTTGCCAGCTCATACGTATTTCTTCCCGCTTCTGTTCTGTATCTACTCTATTACCTACTCAATACCTGTGATTTTGACTGTCCCCTTAGCTCCGTGATCGTTTTTGAGATCAATCCTTACACTAAACGAATGGTATTTTGATAGCACTTATCTATGGAGACCAATATAAGAATCGCAACCACGTTTGTACCCTTTGTGTGTCAAGAGACACGAAAATTGAGGTGACTGCAATTCAACGCCACGATCTCATTCCAATCTCGACACTTGAAAGCATCAAGTGTGTCATGATCACATAAAGTGTCCTGGCAAGCGTCTGGGTCTCGGGCCCGTGTTGTCCACCCTGAGAACCAAGTACCTATTTCAGCATCATCGACAGTTCCCAGCCTCCCTCACTTTCGCTTTACTCGTTCAATATGCGTTCAATGTTCAACGTTCAACGGCCTTGACCATGAAGAAATCGCGCCGTACATCAGGCATTGTATTCAAGCTTAAAGCCTCGGTGATGGGTCGATCAATACTCATCTTTTCTGATTTCTTTCCTAGTGCAATTTTGCCTCCGCGGATTCACTTTCGTATGCGAAATGGTTCACATCATGAGCCATAAATGAAGCTGCCCGGTCACTTTTACCGAACTCCGTTCATGTTCTTACTGGTGTCCTTTTTGCCCCTTTAACAAATCTCGGTCGATCCGTTATTTAATTAAGCCGTCGATGTCGGAACCACCAAGACCAATCATGCGAGGGTGAGTATTTGAGTGAGTTTGCATGACATCATGACCTGATCCGATTGGATTTTTTTTCGTGTATAGACATTCCAGAAGAATGCTAGCCGCATCCGACTCCACTCATCTTGTACACTCCTAACCTGGCTTACGACCGCGAGAATACGCTACACCTTATCTTCGGCTGTACCGCTTGAGACAAGGACCGGAAAGGTCGCGCCGCACCCCTTCTTATCGAGTAACCATCCACTTCACCCCCACTTAAAAGGGTTGGAAGATGTCCGAAAACCAGGAGTCTGTTACTGGTCGCCAGAACCGAAACTTCAGATGTCTTCATCCACAGTAAGCATCATGTCAAAATTAGAGAACCGTGCCCTAAGCTTGACATTGTAGATGAATCTTTCTATGTCTTCTTCAGCTTTGTCGGAGATCAGGGACATTCTATCAGCGTTCCTCCAGCAATGCCAAATACCGTACCCACGAGATATTGACTTGAGCACCTCCTTCCGTGATGCTTGCTATGCTGACGCCACTCGCCGCGGTTTCGATTTGGAGTTGATGGCCAGGCCACTCGATGTTGGAATTGCCATCACAGACACCATGTACCGTCACTTGAAGAACGATTCGACCAGAGTTTTCATCGCGCTATGGACGTGTCTTGTCACGCACATCGACGACTATTATGAAACTTATGCCGACGGCCTAGCGGACTTTTTCAATCGTTTTCTGCGACAAGAGCCTCAGCTTTATAGCGCTTTTGATCATGTTGTGGCACTGTTCCGTGAAACTCCTCAACACTGGGGGACCATTGCCTCGAATCTGATAACCACGACAGAACTGGATTTTCTTACCCCATCAATCATTGACAAGGAGATTGAAGGAATGGAAGTGAGGATCACTGCCGTCTCTGTGATCTCATACTGATTTGTTGCAAAGTTGAATGGAGCGTTGGCTCCCCAGTACCCTCATTTTACGAGACGGATGGCTGGAATATCTCGAGCTTATGCGGCCTTCGGAATCCCACCAGAGTTGGATCTGACTACTTGGATCCAAGTTTTACCGGACTTTATTGCCTATATCGATCACGCCAAGTGAGTTTTTGACCAGTAACCATTTGTATTGACACCAACATTCGTGTTCCGCCAGTGATCTCTTCTCATTCTATAAAGAGGAGCTAGCAGGAGAAACCGTCAATTTCGTTTCCCTGTATGCGAATGCACATGGGATCCCAAAGCTCGATGCACTGAAACGATTGGCCGAAGAAACGGCTCAATGCTATCAGCGTGGATCCCAGCTTCTGCAATCTCATCCCGAGGCTTGGAAAGCTTTCAGGGCAACATGTGCAGGATATATCAAGTTTCACGCTTCGTCACCTCGATACAAGCTTGATCAGCTCAACCTGTAGCCTTCACCACGAGTTTCGGTTTCCAATCCTGTATATAATCCTGCATAACGTCTTATGTTACCCGAATGATATTGTGCACATATCTCTATGTGCGAGTTTCTTTCGAAGTCGCATTTCACCATGATAATCAAAACTGTTTGCACCGCAATCGTCTGCTGGAGCGATGTTGACGTCAACTTCGACCAAGTAACCAAAACGTGGTCATTCTCGAGTGTCTCAGCACCTCATTGTTCGATTTCTTTTTTCCACTGATACGTGCGATATATATTATCAGGTAGTCATAATCACCCAATGGACCCTCTCGGTAATAAGAGACTACACGAAAGCACCTAGAACACTTCCGACTACTGATAGTAGACGTTCTTTGCGCCAACTCCAGTTGATCCCACTCAATAAGGCTGATATGCCACATCCCACAGCTGGCGAGGGTTAGACCTATCGAGAGGCGCTAAATGAACCTGTGAGACAACCCCGTGAACATCAGTGCTTCCGGCTTAAGTCAAGATGCTCACATTGTTCGCTGGTTCATTTGGGGAGTTAAGTGTCCAGACGAGGTCCGGTTGGCTTGCTAAAGCGATACTGCAAACGTGAGGATAGGTAAGAATTTCGCGGATCTGCTATGAGCAGCAATTTAACAGAGCGTTTCGTACTAGTATAATCTTCTGAAGTTTGCCTCGGAGACAAACTCGACTATCCATTCATCAGCCTCAATGCTGCGATCTGCACAGGCATAGATCACGCTCTTATTAACCTCCCCCACAGGCAAACCGTCAATATGGAAAATGACACGATCATCATTTGTATGGTGGACAATGAATCTTGTATGGGCCGCAGGGTCGAAGCGTGTCCCAACAATGGGCTGCAGCTGCTCCTCTGGGTCCTGCTCTGCTGCTAGGCCGACGTAAGAACTGAATACAGCGTTTTGGATTCGATAGACATTATTCTGGGTGGACGACATTGACGCTGGAGCTGTGGGCAGGAATATGGGGAAGGATACGGTTGTGATATGCCTGTGGGTTTTCTTATGGTAGGAAACGTTCGGATACTCTGATTTATCATGAACAAGCTTGCTTTCAGGAGGGCGCTTCGAACCGGTACTTTTCCCTTCCGATGTTTAAGGCACCTGTTGCCGATTTCTTCGACAAGCGTGGGTCTGATTAGAAGCATTCGCTTGTCAACGCCCCATCGACTCCTGTTTGTGCCGATGGAAGTCACTGCTATATCGAGGCGAAGTGTTCACAGCAATGGTGTTCACCAAATATTCACCAGTCAAAACGGTTCTCTATCTCTTTCAAACCCCGGACCACAATATGGGAGAGTTGATTCTGTGGTGAGTTTCAAGCTATTCCCAGAGGCACACCTGAGAACAGCTGTAAAGAGCCGTTTACAACATTGCCCTTGCCGGTGCTTGATAAAGTATTGGGGCTGTGCGCTTGATCCTCCCTCGGTATGTCGAGATCTATTCATTTTCTGTCTTCCGTTGATACGACATTGATGGTGAAGTCCAATGCCGAACCGGCTTTGCTCTTCTTGAGGGCGGTGGCACATATGATCTGGTAAGCCTTCCATTCAAATATTCAAGACGAGCATTGAGCGCTTCTGATAACATACGGCCCTGTATGTCGTTCCACAGACTCGGATGCCTACCAACTGTCAAAACCGTCATTCAAACTTTCGCATTGCCCATGTTTGAAACCGCTACTTTCTAGTGCCGGGTCTCAAGCCCACTCAAACCGGCCTCTATGCAATGTATGCAATGGAGGATCTCGAACTAAAAATACTCAGGGCTTCCTCATGGGAATTAAAGTGTCGAGGAAGAATGGACCTTTCCATTCATCTGACACAAGCCAAATACTCTCGAGATCTGAACGACGGCGATTATCAAGGTGCGACCACCGGTTGAAGTGCTGTTATAAACGAGATCAAACATGGTTAACGCGAAAACTCCCTGGCATCCATGTTTTTTCCTTCGTTTAATTTCTGGCGAGCTGGCACGCATCTAGCAGTCGTCAGCACAGCGATAACCTACAATAATATCACCACGAGCGGCGATCTCTGGATAGGGAACAAAAGAATAGAATATGATGTCCCAAACAATCAGTCGCAATCGGTCGATCGTGTCGCTGTTCTCGCCGGGAAAACCATGAACGACCTTACATTCCCTGGTCCAATCATCAACGCAATGAAGGTGTGTGTGGATAAGGGCCTTCTGTACAGTTTTACAACTTAGTCTCTGGTATCTTTTCAATGAATAGGGGGATACAATTTCCATTAACGTGCACAATAGGCTTGTGAATGCAACACTGGACACGGTGACCACAATTGTGAGTATCAGGACTATCAGGAGAAACTGTCTATTCACCAGTGGAACAACATCCCCAAGCATTGGCACGGAATTGAGCAGCGTCACAGGAATTGGGCAGATGGTGTCGCCTTTGTAACCGAATGCCCAATCGTTCCTGGCAAGGACTTCCAGTACAAGTTTCCCGTTCCGAATCAAGCGGGCACGTTCTGGTATCATTCACATTACGGTAGGTGATATGAGACGTTGTCGAGGACATGAGTTGAATGAGGTCTCTTCCAATCTGCAGGTCTTCAATACTGTGATGGTCTCCGAGGACCGCTCATCATAAGAGATCCACAGGAGGCACGTATATTCAGGTACACCGTAGATGATGGTGGGTAGAGTGTTTGACAAGAAAATGCCAAACAAACTCCTGAATAACCCATGCTCATTTACCATTCTCGAACCAGATACTACGGTCATCACGCTAGCGGATTGGTGAGTTGCGTTATTCTCCGCTCGGTTCCCTCCTTACTCAATGTCCTCCACAGGTTCCGTACGTAACTATCTGAATGTATACTTATTGACCTATGTCATTATTCTTGTTTACTCTATATAGGTAAAATGGCTACAACCGGTCCCAGGCATGTTCTCGAAATTGGAGATCAATCTCCACCATACTCATATAGTTTTCTCATAGCAAACCCGATCTGACGCTCATAAATGGCCAAGTCGAGCCAGTTATACAGGTCAAAAGAGACACAAGGTAGCATCAAGTTCGTCCCAGTCGCCAAGTTCATCAGACTTAATCTTTGCGATTTCCAATAGGTACCGTTTCCGATTGATCAGCATGGCATGTTCAGTTCCCTGGATGTTCTCAATTGACGAGCACAAGCTGGAGGTGATCGAAGTGGAAGGCACTCTAATTCAGAGTAATGTTGTTACCCAAATCCCTATTCATGCTGGTACGTCATTTTCTTTCTGCATGTTTGATTCCTGAAATTCACATCAACTACTACAGGTCAGCGCTATTCGTTTATTGTACGTGTCTCTCGGCCCCAAGTTCACAGTGGATGATTCATTAACGCCCCTGGGACACAAGTTGGATACAACGGGGAAAGCCATCAAGAATTATCGTAAGATTTGTTGCAGCTAGTTCCTTCACAAACGACTTATCCCGATGATTAATAGGAGTACGTGTTGAGGTACCCACCGATCTCGCAAATCATGAGAGATACCACGGAGGATATCCGGCGAACGCCACATTGCACTACATGGGTGCATCGGACAAAGTGCCGGATACCAAAGAGTGGAATCCCCAGATCCAATTGGACGAACAAACGTTACGGGTGAGAGGCATGATTATACTTGAAAACCATCAGAGTGCTCACAGCTCTCCAACTTATTTAGTCCCGCGAGGAAGATCCATATGTGTGTATCTGCTCCTAGCTCTATATAAAACTTACTAAAGAGAGCTTGATTCAACAGCTCGGTAAAGACATCGAGAGATATGCGGTAACACTGGGCCAGACGAGACTGAATGACTCCGATCCTCATTCAGCCATTACGGGCTTTACAATGAATGGCAAGCGCTTCCGGCTTCCCTCGGTCCCTGTTTTGTTACAGGTTCTTAATGGAAATAAGAATGCCAGTAAGTTAAAACAGGCGAAGCCTCGAAGCAAAGCAGAACGCGGCTCATTCTTACTACAGCCAAACTCCTACCAAAGGACTCAATTATTCCGGTTCAGCGGAATAAAACGATACAGGTCCGATTTGATAACGCCGACTTTACTGTTAGCGGACCAGTCAGTTTTTACTCTCAGACTTGCTTGCATAGTACTAGGGAGCTCACAGTATTCCTTACCCACTAGCATCCCATTCACCTACACGGAGTAAGACACCTAATGACCTAAAACGTAGTCACCGCCGCTTACGATCGAATTGCACCAGCACTCCTTCTCCGTAGTTCGATCCGCAGGATATATGAATGCAATCCATACTGATCGTCCTGTGCGACGAGACACGGTTGCCACGTCCATTTTCAATCACCCAGATGACAGGAACACAAGTTCTGTTACCGTTAGATTCAGAACGGATAATCCCGGCCCTTGGATCATGCACTGGTGAGTTTTTTTCATAAATGATTGAAACCATTTGAAATTTTACCAGTTCGTTAACGTTATAGTCACATCGATGAGCATTTGGAACTGTGGGTGTCATAACTTTGTCTTTTCACCCTGTCGTTTTTGATTTTACTAAGATAAACGCCCACAGAGGAATGGCGGTCGTCTTTGCAGAAGACGTTTCAGATATTGAACAATGGCAGGAGGGAGAGCCAGATTTAAGTTCGTGACTGTCTTGCAAATGATCTCAGCCTGGAACTCAAATATACTTGCAGGGGAAAGCATGGCGCAGGAGTGCCGGAATTTCTGGAACTTCTATCCCGGAAGCGGACCCAAGGGATTATCTTACTGAGGTTATTCAAGATAAATACACCGTCCAACGCCTCGAAAGAATGTCGATACTCTCGACGGTGGACCTGTTATTCAGTAGCAGGTGTGATCAACACGAATCAAGGATGACTCTCGGGTAGCGGTACGACTTTTCTATATAAGTACATCACCATACGTAGTTACAATTCACGATGAAATGCAAAAAGAATAATTCATGTGATACAGCAGTGGGGTTTGAGTGATGAGCGTTCTCTGGCTCAATGGTTGAACTTAGGCTTAGGGGATACTGACTGGATTGCACCCGAGAGTGACAAGCCCACCATCTACTAATTGACTTTTCAGAATGTATCATAGGGATCAGAAAGCATCTTGAACTCACCGAAGGTGTTGCCACTGTAGCAGGTATGTTGAGAAGAACTAGATAATGGTTAGCAAGAAAGAGGAAACTAGTAAGGGTTAAAGAAAAGCTAACTCCACCAGCTCCAATGACAGTGATCGGGTTACAGTTCAAGCCAACGAGGCCGGACATGGGTCCAACGACGACGTCGACAAGGCTGCCAAGTGCATCTTTGACTGCCTTTGAGGGTCGCCTGAACCGATTGACCTACAAACAACTGTCAGTCGCTAGATTTGTTTCTGCGGAAGTGAAATTTCGTACAGCACTGGAGTTTGCCAACGTTGCACTTCTTCTCTACCCTATTGGAACTGCCGGCGAGAACGTAACCGGGCAAGGCAGGGATCAAGATAACAGTAAGTTTGGAGAACATGATTGATGACAGCAGCGGTTGAGCTAAGAAGCAGTAGAAAGCGGTGAGTGTGCCGGGTGAGCTGAAGATATGGTCAAAACTTGAACTCTTTATATTCACTGGGCACGTGAACTTGACAAGGTGAAATGTGGGGGCGAATTTTGAGTCCAGGTATACGGAGTTCCTCTGGTCCTTGCTGTCGTATGATTTAGATGATCATTGTTCCTCTAGCTGCTCTCTCTTCCAACATGTTCTCGGAGGCCACTTCGAACAACTGAAGTGGTGATTTTCAGTTATCGTAGCCCCAGTAAGCCAGACGGTAATTCCTAGTTTCGGCCACGATTACACCTACAAAAACTCCAAAGCCGAACGTTGGGGAATTAACAGTGCTCCTTCATGACATTTTCAACGCATCTAGGCGACTGTGGCAAAACTATGGAAAATAAGTGCCGTCACAACCAAGGCAGGCTAGTACGGAGCGCCGTAGACAAGAGTTAGAGACAGACTGGCATACGAAAAATCAAGACAATTGCACAGGCGTACAAGTGCTCTGCACTGACATCAAACTTCGAGCTGGAAGCTCGGTGAGGGGCAGAGATCGAGAGTACGGGCTTTGAGCGGAGAAAGTGAGTGTGGGCTCATAATAGTGTACCAAGGCGAAAGGGAGTAAAGTATGGGTATGACTGGCAATTACAACACCAATAATTCCAAGGACCACGAGCGATGATAGAGGCTGACGAATGGAAGAACCAGATATCAACAATGTACAAATCATGCATACAGCAGAACACTCAACCGGCAGGCGACGAGGTCCTGGGTATAATGACCTCAAATTATTCCGTTTTCCTCCCTCTAGTCTTCACAGAAGAATATGGACGGGAAATTTTCACATAATTAACAATGAGCGAAAAGAGGCAGAGTGAGGTATCCACTCTTTAAGCATGCCTACTGATTCACCATGTTTAAGTTGGGGGTTGCATTTTCAGGTATAGATTTTATTGACGCTGAAGGCCACAGGAACTCCAGGCTGCAGGACACGGTACGTTTGAAGATCCGGTAAATACGAATACAGAGTACATGACACAAAGCGAGGAGTATGCGATTGTTGATGCGGTCGTCGGAGTTTCAATATTACTATTCTCATTCGAGAAGCCTACTGCTATTTGGCTCACCCTCAGTTTCATTGTCGACATTCCTTCTCCCCCACTAATAGTTCCGACTGTATGCTGAATGTAATGCTACTCCATTTGAGGAAACCCCTCCGATAGGTATGCGTGGAATTACGCCGCCACACCTAAGTTGGATTGGCTCCCGACTCTTCAAGCATGCAGTTTTACTTCATTGGTCTGGACAGCCAACTGTTCTGCACATGGTGTATGCGGCCTTTATAATGTGTAGGGCCTAGTGATCAATCAATCAACATGCATGGATATTCTCTTTTTGATCCCCCAGTCTCCCTCCGCTCTTGCCGCTCAATTTATGACTGGCTCACAGTCCTCCGACCCCCCGAATACGTTCACTGAAGGCTTAACGTCCAACGTTCGTTCCCCGATATCGCGGGTTGTGCCGCGCAACTCGGAGGTATATGTCAGTCGAAGAAGAGATTGGTTCAGTCTCATGTCTTCCCAGACTCAAACAAGAACGATTATATACTTTGCAGTGAAGGTCGGGAGTAAGTGTCCCTCGGTTGTTGAGAGCGTTTAGGGGAATGGGCAAGCGGTGAGTTATCTTGCTGTACCATCCAGAGTCCTAGTCCTCAATCAATTTCAAGGTGATAGATCATCCAACTTCAGGCCCATGCATGGCTAGATGCGTCTGCGGAAGCCCCTTCCCACATCTGTCACTCTACAAGGTGGCTTTGAACGCGGTGTATGCAGAAACATGAATCTCCTGCTTCGGATTTCTGCAACAGCTTAAAGCATGTCCCCCTCTCATTCGATGGTGCATTCGCTCGCACTTAACCGGTGTTAGAATTGTTCGTCTGGGAGCCCGTGATATAGAAGCTACGGCTATTTCCGCTTTTTCTCCTTTATTCTCGCCTCCCCGTCCTATCCTTGTTCTTGAGTCGAGTATTCTACCTTGATCAATACCATCGGGGAAAATACATTGACATTTGCCAATTTGTATACCTATGGACCAACTATGTTGGGAGGAAATTCACGCTACGACAGGTGTCTGTGTTTTGGACGATACTTCCGAGATCCTACCTCTTGTTCAAGAGGATAAACCCTGAACCTGAACTTGTGGCAAAGGCGATCACAGTGTTTCAAGCGAGTACAGGAGATGAAAGGATTTCTTTTCTTTGAGCCGCTGGAGAAGAGGGTGGAATTACCTGGATTGGTATATTCCCTCGATTGGATAAAACCAAGGCCACCGCCGAATTGGATCGCTGTGTACTACATGGAAGGCACCCATCTACGAGGATGACTGTGTACCGCCGCACACCACGCCTACCGAGATGCTACGGTGATGGGACGCGGGTACTTGATAATTGGGAAACCATCCTTCGTTGTTTTGCAGCTTTCAAGCGAATTGTTCTTGCCCAACAATGTATGCACGTCATACCTTTCCGCACCTTGACCATTTCATTTGATGGCCGTCCTGTTCTCCTGCCAGGTTGCCACTACTTATAGTTGATGTTGTTTCACCAATACCATTAAGTCCCAAACGCACAACCTAGACTAGGTCATTATCGTTTTGTTCTCCTGCCAGGTTGCCACTACTTATAGTTGATGTTGTTTCACCAAGGGCCATGAGAATGAAGCGTACGCCCGAGCGTACGAGCGTATTCGGAGCGTACAATATTGCTAAAGCGTATGTTAAAGTGTATTGAAGCGTATGCCGGAGCGTATTGAAGCGTATGTTGAAGCGTATTGAAGTGTATATCGAAGC
>KQ962575.1:190375-201215 GCA_001563735.1 Leucoagaricus sp. SymC.cos
GGGAAAGACAAGTCAACAAGACAAATTGGTCAGTTTGAGCAAACATTACTTCGCACCACCCTCTTCATCCCGACGTTCATTCTCCCTGCCTTGATTCTCTGCAGCCTTCCTTTCTCTTTCCAAGCTATTCCTAACTCTTTTAGGGACCACGCCCTCACTTCCATCGATGCCGGAAGCAGGCGCAAGGGGGGTACTCTTGAATCCTTTGCCTCTTGGGAGCGAGTCCGTATGTACATGAGGACTCATAGGTCCATTAGCCGCACTCAACGAACCGCCACTATGATCCCTAGCCAATCTCCTCCTACTCCTTTCCTTCAATATCGCTTCCAACGAAGGTGCGGGACTTGCGCTTCTTGAATTATTGAGGCTGCGCGTCCCACCTTGAGAGGTGCCGGGACCCGTGATAATGATATTAGGGTTCAAGCTCGCATTTCCGAGTTGTTGAATCGCTGTACCGGGTATACCGCGAACAGGCCTCGGCATCTTGATCTCCTGTTGCATGTATGAAAATACAGGAGCAGTCTTAGGACGTCCTCCACTAGGGATAGCATTCGAGGAATCGTGGGTGTCGTGACGGATAGTGAGTGTATCATGAACCTCCTCCATCTGCTTCTCGTCCAAGTCATCGACCTCCTCCTCGTCTTTCAGCTCATCATCAGCATCCCCAGCCTCGTCTATGGCGTTATGTTCCGCTTTGGATTCTCCCTGTCTGGGCTTCTTATTGCGCTGTGAGGGTGGGGCGCTGTTCGACCTCCTTATTAAGAATCCAAGCCCTTTCATCTTCTGCATTCTAGGTATGATCATTCGACCAGTGGTGGGTGTGCCGGCACCACTACCGGCCCCAGCAGCTCCGCTACCAGAATTTGAACCGTGAGGATGACCGCCGGGTGCACTCGAGGCAGTGACAGCCTGTAATTCCTGGTGTGTGGCGACGAGATTGCCGGAGTTGGCGGGGTATTTGATATCGGCGGCGTAGGGGATCGTACTGGGACCTTGATCGGATCCTGAATTGGCGGGAACAGGGCCAGCAGGTGGGATATCATATGCGTAGGGATCACCATGAGCGCCTTGAGGGTCGAATTCGTCGTATATTTCTTCACCAATTAATTCTAAGAATCAGGAGTAAGAATTCTACGCGAGGCTTCTAGAAGGAGATATTACCTTCGAGAACATCTTCAAGTGTGATGATGCCTAACGGCATGACGGCAGGGTCGATGCTTTGCAAAAACTAAAGGAAAAACTTAGTTCGAGCCTTCAATATCGAGAAACCACGAAACTAACCTCATCAGCGCCCTCCTTCGCCAAGACAGCGTCGGCCGGCATGCTCTGCTCTAACAGACTACCAGTCATAACCGCACCGGCAGCTTGTTTCGACAAAGCAGAAAGCTGGAACGCCGCCTTCTTCTTTCCGTTTCCGTTCGTATTTCCGCCTTCGTCCTCGACAATAGCTTCGTCTTTTGTAGACTTATCATCCTTGGACGATTTGCGTTTAGACCGTCGTCGCGCAGATTTGCTACCACTGCCACTACCTTGACCAATCAAGTTCTGTTTGAAGTTACTCGTCTGCATCTCGATAGGCTCCGAAGCAATAGCGTCGACGCCGGTACCGGCTGAGGGAAAGGTGGTAAAGGCCGACTCGCGCGTCCGTACTCTCTTGAGCGTTTCGCTGTCCCCAGCGATTGTGGCTCCATCTTCTGTCCCGTGGCTAGTATTGATAGTACTTGCCTCGACGTCGTGGTCCTTTCGAAAATTGCTCATGATCCTTCTACGTCTCTTCTGCTTCTTTCGGCCAGCCCAGCGTTTCGCGTAGCTAAGACCGGAAAGACCGGAGTCGGATGAGGAATCCGATGAGGAAGTGGAAGAATCGGTATCGCCCATGCCCACGCGAGCCCGGAGCCGTTGGGTAAGACCACGTTTGACAGCCTTCTTGACGCTCTGGGCCTAACGTTGAAAAGTGAGGGTCGGTCTAGGTGGAAGTATTTCCGGCGGTAATTATGCTAACCTTATCAACGCTGTAACGGCTAACAATGGCCATATGACTTCGGCCTTCTTGGAACTTGTCCAGCATGCCCAATAAAGGCTCGTTATTTGGAATGAATGGAACCTTGTTGAGGGGTATCTTGCGCAAAGGAGTCGCATCTGTTGCGAGCAGCAGTCATTAGCTTTCATATACGCTAAACTTGTGATCAGGCTTTATTACCTCTGGGATCCAATAACACGCAGTGCTTGACGAGCAGAACGCCGATAATCCTCTTCACTTTGACCATTCGCAGATTCTTCCCAGTATTATTCCCAGTCTCCGAAGGGGTGCCATCATTATTAAAAACCGAAGACGAATGGATACCACTGCCAAGAGGCACAGCTGCGATCGGCACCTCGACTTCTTCGTAAACTGGCACGCGACTGTGCCCAGTTTGGCATATCTTCTTCATAAGGTCGTAGTCCAATTTTGAGTTGATGGAAAGCATAAAAACGTCATCAATGGGTGTCATCGCCTATAAAGGAAGGGACATGTCAAGAGCGAGCGCTATATGTGGAAAAGAAGACAAGTTGCGTACCTGACGGACGACTTTTTCTTGCAGATCAAGTGTGGCGCCGATAATGGTTACTGTGTCGGTCTTAAGGTCTCCACCGTGGGCTTCGTGAGAATCGTGCATGGCAATCAGCTCTTTCAGCTCTGAGGTACTCTGGGTTCAGAAAAGGCACTTCATTTGATCAAACCAACACACCTGCACGTCGGTAGATGATTCCATGGTGTTTTCCCAGCACTAATTCGAGAAGCTTGGCCACAGGCCACGAGATAACACCCTGCGAGACGTGAATGTTAGAAGAGAACTTCACTATGTGGCGCTTCTAGTGAGAGGACCCACTAGACCATAAATGAGGATTCTCGTGAATCCAGCCATCTTTGCACCAAGATACAAGCCATGGCGCGTGAAGAGAGATTGAGGAATGATTTCCGAAAATCTAACCAAGAAGTGAAACGAAACTCAGAATTTGCATTGTGATATCAACAGAAATCATACATGACAATCAGCACGGTGCTGACCACGACACTCTGAAAGCCACCGCCGAGTACCTGGTCCCCGATAACTGGCAATGTCTCGTTGACGATCATGTTTGCTAGAAGAAGCGTCACGAGTAGCAAATGCCCATTCTTCCGGATTGGCTTGATTTTGTTCGCGTATTCGCGTTGCTTGCTATACGCCACGCAAGCTCCAATTAGTGCTAAGTCAATCGTGTCAAAAGATAGAAAACGTACGAGTTGCCGCTGATACTCAAAACATTCAACTGCGTTTCATCCAAACTCATGTATCCTAATGTCAGACCGGCAAACAAACCCGATAGGAGAACGAGTACGGGTATGAGAATCGGGAACAGTATTTGTTGCCACCTCGGAAGCCCATCATACTCATTTCTTCTTCTGACGAATCTACTATTTCCCACTCCGCTGTCACGAAAGGAACTAATTCCTTCATGCCCGTACCCTCCAAAAGTGGGACTAATGGTCCCATGATATCCAAGGGCGTTCTCTTCGGTACGCAAGAAATGCAGAGCATATTTGGCGACGAGAGAGAGAGAGATGTAGAGTAGCCTAGCTGCAGAGGACGACGACGCGCGGTATCTCGTATGGAGGACAGGGACAGGGACCATTCGCGAGTGGGAGTTCTTAGCGAAAGCGCCACGACGTCAGTAGATATTAAGACGGGTTTTTGCCGGTGGATTATATCCTTCGCCGCTATCCCACGCGCTATTTTTAGCAGGCCCTGGACACTTTCCGCTTAGAGATTAGTTTCGTGACACCAAGCGCTGACGATGACATATACAGATTACGAAAGACACTTGCCGTGCATCGAGGCATGGGCTGGACGGGACAAGAAAATCACCAACAACAGGTGCTCAAAGCATGGCTTCTTGCATCAGGACCTTAATCATTACTCTGACACTGGTGCCTCCTACATGACCCTGCCTGCTTTCGGAGATAATGGTAAGCCGAGCAGCAAGCTAGCCACGCGTCGGAAGGGTGACATGTCACAACAAATACCAAGATCCCGCAGGTCTATACCTGTATCGCCATTCCATTTCCGAAATAAGATAAGCGCTTTGACGATACATATTTTTCTCCTATATGAGCTTCCAATTCATAATCTTCAAGTTAAATCTTCAGCAAGTGAACTACTCGCCTTTCATCCAGCTGCGCCTCGTCACATCCATTACTGCGATCACGCTATAATCTCCCGCGGATCACAAGTGACGCAGTAGAATGGACGCAGTTTCAGCCGCAAGAAAAAGAAAAGGGAGCTGACCATTATTCGACACCGCACAACACCCACGCACGTTTGAGCCGTCGGCAAAAGCGCTAAAAATGGGCGACACGAATTGCACCCTGGAAGCTAATCTCTCCCGCGACCTCAGCCACACTCGACACCTTCTCATGACCCTGATTCCTAGCACCTCCTACTGAACAATTCCACCGATCGCCTCATGCAAGGAATACTAAAGGCATTCTAGTATGTGCTTATCTCCATTATCTAGGTCTATGATTACTGCCAATGCTTCGTACAGGCGTCTTCTTTTCCCCCGATTGGTGCCACAGCGAACAACCATCAGCCATAGCAAGATAATCCTGGAGGTACAGAAATATCCCTCATTTTCTCTGTTTTCTGGCGCCGACCGTTGACGGTATGAGCGTTCTAAAGTTTCACAAAACTGACAATACAATGCGAATGTTATTACAGTACGGAGAGGGAGGAACACGGGTGAAAACGTATACGAAGGCAGTAAAAAAAGCTACTTGATAGTGCGATCGTGGCAGAAGCAGCATGGAGGACACCGCGATTATATCCGGATCGAAGCAACCTGAGCGCGGAGGTGTGTGGGCCAGCGGCTTACTAGTATGTGACTGACTTAGTCTTCTAGTCAGCACCAACTCCTCCGCATGGTCCACTCTGTGTGAAAAACGCAGAATCATTGCTGCAAGTTGCCCTTGAGATGTTACGCAGGGTGGACGCTGCTGGAACCCTGACTTCACATAGGAACACCGATGATGCTGTGTTGCCCAACCTACTACCGGCGCTCAACATCCTCTATCCCATATACTTATGTTATTCGACTTATCCCGCCTTCGCAGATATTTCCGTCGAAGATCTGTACCAGGCAGCTATCTACCAGACTCGCCACATGAAAGTAGTACCGCATCAGCAGGTGTGCAGTCTCTAACATTCACAGTTTCAGCTTCTAATCTAATTACATCACCCAATCGTGATTAAATTATCTCAGTGGCAGCGCAAGGCAGTCAGAATCATGAAGTATCCACAGGGGGAGGATTCTCTAGCGGGTTTATTGTCTCAAACTCCGCCATGGTGGACTTCTCGAACACCCATGCCCAACAAGTCGTTTTCCAAAATATCATGAATGGCAATCCTGGTGCGTCTCCTAACCACATCAAGTTACTTCACGATGCGGCTTTTTTTGCTAACCAGCGACAAAACTCCATGGTATAACATTAGATCGTCTTCTTCCCTACCTACACCTGCCCCGGCGCCGCGGTCGACTCTAGTGCTCGCGATTCACCTCCAAAATGCCATCCAGGAACACGCAAAAAGATTGTCGCCAAACTCCGAGACTGGTTTAGCGATCCAAAGCGCCAATGGAAGGGTATGTGGCTTTACGGGCCAGCAGGGACAGGGAAACCCGCCATAGCCCAAACCTTTGCAGAATGGTGTGTCGATCAAGGCTCCCTCGGCGCTGCATTCTTCTCTCGACCCAACGAACGAAACAAATTCAAGACCGTCATTCCAACCATAGCATATCAGCTCGCGGCTTCATTTCCCGCTTACGAGAACCTTCTCTCTAATCTGATTGCCCGCGACCTTACTCTCCTCCGAAAGACTCCTCGTATACAACTCAAAAAGCTTATCATCGAGCCCTTCTCCGCTCTTAAACTTCAAAACCACCCCATCACTCACAAACCTCTTCTCATCCTTCTTAACGGACTGGTCGAATGTCATGGACTCAAGGGTCAACGGGAGTTAGTCGAGATGATCGGCGAAGTTATCCAACTCAAAGTCGATTTACTTTTTTTATGGCTCATATGTAGCCGTCCCGAACCGAACCTCAAATGTCTCCTCTCTCGAATCGACTTTGCCATCGACTGCGATCGCCATCAACTTCTCATAGATTCTGGAACTCGAGAAGACGTTGAACAGTTCCTCCGTGATGAGTTTAACAACATCCAAGCAAGGTTTTTAGGAATCATAGACGGTGACTGGCCATCACCTGGACAGTTCAAAGCGATCCTCGATATCACAGATGGACTCTTCCTCCTCGGTTCTGCTACCCTTAAATATATTGGTAATCCCGCATACGCAAATCCAACACAGAGACTCGTCGATTTTTTTAGCGTTCATGCAACATGCGGGGCAGACCGCGACTGATATCCCTCTCGAAAGTCTCGACCTCCTTTACTCTCGTATTCTCCTCGACGTGGCTGAACCAACCATACCCGCGACAAGACGGATTCTTTACAATTGCATTTATTCGCCTATCTGTGGATCATCAGCTCACATCAACGCGCAACCACTTGCCAATTTGCTGGGTTTGGACAAAACAGAGTTTTATAACACTTTGCGATCCCTTCATTCCGTACTCGAAACCCCAGCACCGGAGGACGCTTTGGGAGAATCATTGAAGATGTATCATGCTTCATTCAAGGATTTCCTTTGTAGCCCAAGCAGATCAGGCCAGTTCTTCGCTGATGAACGGAAAGCGAGGAGCGAATACAGTATGGTAGCTTTTCGCTGGTACAAACTTGAGCTTGAACTTGATGGAGCTGTCAATTTCAATGGTGTG
Source organism: Leucoagaricus sp. SymC.cos (assembly GCA_001563735.1). Classification (NCBI taxonomy): domain Eukaryota; kingdom Fungi; phylum Basidiomycota; class Agaricomycetes; order Agaricales; family Agaricaceae; genus Leucoagaricus; species Leucoagaricus sp. SymC.cos. The sequence continues at coordinate 197,228 of KQ962575.1, forward strand.
TGATATACCTTGGATTTCCTCAGGAATTACGGCTTATTCTTCTTGTATGTAGATTTATTTGATTGGTGGCTATACACTCCACCTACGTGTTTGACCGCTCCCCACCTTCGTTGGAAAAATCCGACACTCTCTTGGCAATCAGAAACTCTCACCAAGAACATCCATCATTTCGCTTATTGCTGCACCAATATGGACAGAAATCACTCACGTCGCTCTGGAAGAGCTCCCAAACGTATTTTCCTCTTTTGATGAAGAGTTCGATCTTCGGTATATTTCGCTGGCATATGCACGGTGTAGAGGTTTTTGGGATTTCGTATCGTAGATATATCAACAAGTTAGTGATCATTCCCTCGACAGATTTTGATAATTGGTCGCTGATTTACTTCAGGACGAGACTCAAGCTTCGTTTCGGCCACGCACCAAAGCGATTTGGGATTTCGACGATCTTTTACTAGAGTCCATCTCCGAGGAGCCTGAGCCTGACTCGGAATCGATTCTGACTGAGTGTCCCGGACCGCAGATACAACCCATAACTTTCCCTATTGTTATCAAATCGTCCGTCACTGTTTTATTTCATTCTGCTTACGCATCAAAATCACTGTAGCAATCTCATAATTGGCTTCTTGATTTACAGAATCAGACGACGTTTACGCCTCTTATCAGGCAATACTACTTGATAGGACTTGGCTCAAAAACCTGTCTTTTTTGGGCAGATCATACCATGACACAGATGCTCGGACGATCGCGTCTTAGTTGTCAGGTTTCTGGCGATACCGGTGTAAATAATGCCTCCGATTGTGTGGTTCATGTCGATCCGCCTCCCGTCCGGACTCTGGTCGCAATCGCATAAGAGTACTGTACTGAATGTATGAATCGACATTAACATAATTCTATCCGAGAACACGAACTGGATCAGAGTACGAGAGCTCCCTTTCTCACTAAAACGAATAAGACAAACGCCTTGACATAAAAAAGTTTCTATCCAGAACCCGAATCTATGTAGCGGAAGACAAAACGCAGTGGGCCGTTCAACCAGCGAAAACATCTACGATACCGGTGTAAATAATGCCTCCGATTGTGTGGTTCATGTCGATCCGCCTCCCGTCCGGACTCTGGTCGCAATCGCATAAGAGTACTGTACTGAATGTATGAATCGACACGGTGTAAATAATGCCTCCGATTGTGTGGTTCATGTCGACCCGCCTCCCGTCCAGACTCTGGTCGCAATCGCATAAGAGTACTGTACTGAATGTATGAATCGACATTAACATAATTCTATCCGAGAACACGAACTGGATCAGAGTACGAGAGCTCCCTCTCTCACTAAAACGAATAAGACAACTGCCTTGACATAAAAAAGTTTCTATCCAGAACCCGAACCAATGTAGCGGAAGACAAAACGCAGTGGGCCGTTCAACCAGCGAAAACATCTTCACCAACTTCAATACCGAACCCCTCCTTCGCAAACTCTCTCATATTCCTCTCCAACTCCTCCTCAAAATTTCCTTTCCTCTTCCTCCTGTCACCATCGGCACCACCGGGGAGAATCCTGTATCGGACATCCCATAACCAACTCACAATCTTCGACTTCCAAAAACTTACATCCAACGAAAACATCACAGTTCTGAATATGATATGTCTCCACCATTCGTTTATACGTTCTTTGAGTGAGAGGTTGGGATTACGAATTTGTGACCGGGAGGCCCAGTAGCCTGTTATTTTGATTCGGTTTACTGGTGAACCAAGGGATTGATTGTTTCCTGAAGTAATAAATAATTCATCAAAGTGAGTGAACATGAAGAATAATTGATGTGGGAGATGTCTCACCTTGTACCATTCTCATATTCCTCGTCAAGAAAATAAGAACTTTCGGCATTCGATCTGTCTCCGTCAAAAATCCCTTCAACTTCTGTTTCATAATCACACTTCTCTCATAATTCGTCAACTCTCTCCTGTCCTTCTCCTCCGCCTCCGCCTCCACCTCTTTCTTCTCCTTCCTCTCCTTCTTCCTCCTATTCCTCCTCAAGACAACAGGTTTCATCAACGTAAAACTAGCCATCAAATCAGGCATACCCATTCCCCAACTCTTCGTAACCTTCTCAACTTCTCCAAAATCTCCACTCAGCATCCCTCTCCACAAGTCCACCCATTCCCTCTTAAACGATCCAGGTACCTGAACGTATAAACCGTGATCAATTAATACGAGTTGAGGGTGGGAGGGTGAGGTAGGAGAGGGACGGATGATGATGTTACCGGGGTGGGGATCGCAGTGGACCCAACCCCACGTAAACATTTGTGCGGAGAAGAGGGAAACCATTGTGTGCATTATGGATTGTGTTCCGCCTCTAAGAGGTTTGGTGGGGAACGTGAATGAGGAGGAGGGTGAAGTGGGTGGGTGACCTGGGGTGTGAGGGGGGGATGCGGGAGTGAGGGAAGTGGGAGGACCAGAAGCGACACTTTGAGGTATACTGTCTTCGATTAAGGGATCTTTTTCGCCGACAAGGCGTCGGATGCCTTTTCTATCGCTCAATCTCACGCCGTCGATCCATTCGGCGACCATGACTTTCTTTGTTGAGTATTCGGGATATACTCTGGGGATGTAGACTTTTCCGCGTAGACTCGGTTCGCTCTCGACAAAGGATGTCGTTCTTCGGGCGTTCTCTGCTTCGTGTTCAAAGTCGAGTTCTTGTCTTAGATGATCCGAGATGAAGTCTTCGATGAATATTAGGATATGATCTCAATGGATGATTCAAAAAGAGGGCTCACCGACGGCAAAATACACCGGTAACTCAAACACACTCTCAAACATCCACATGACAGTTCTATAAATCGCCAAATCCCACTCCATCTGAACACCAACATCCGGTTTCTGGATTTTGACAGCTACCCATTCATCTCTTCCCTTCAACTTCGCTTTATGAACCTGTGCAATACTAGCACTTGCTACTGCTTCTTTCTCGAATATGTCGAAGACACCGTCTGGCCCATCAGGAGGTGCGCCGAGTTCCTTGATGAAAACGTCGTGGATTATGGAGTAGGGAAGTTGAGGAGCGTCATCGAAGAGGGTGGAAAATTTGGTTTGGAAGGCTTTTGGAAGGACGGCGGCGTTGGCGCCTATTGCTTGCCTGTGAAGGTGGGTTTGGAAAGTGAGGTTGAGGGAGTGATGTGATGTAATGGAGGGTAAGATGCGTACCCAATCTTGATGTATAGACCGCCGTTGGAGGTGAGCAAGTCGTACATCCTTTGTGCCACTCGTTCATGGAGTTCTGGGATCTTTTCGCTTTTCTCTGGTGTAAAATTGAGTTTATAGTCTAATGTTATCATAGCGCACTGCAAATCAACCGAAATTAGCTCATATCCTGAGCAGAATACTTGGTCAAAGGAAACTTACCGTCCACAATGTCCGCATGTTCCGGGAAAACGCAGAGGCATTATAATATTTATCCAGCGCGTATAGCGTGCCGATTCCGATGGTCGCATAAGCTATTCGTCTGGTGTATTTATGTAGCCTTGAAGGTCTGGGATGGGTAGTCGATGTTGAATACCCGCGCCATGTTTCTACCCTCGTAACCTGGGTTCTGGGATTGAACGCCGAAGCTCCTGGTAGACCAGACGTAGTCTTCCTGCCCAGTGTAGACCGAACGGAGCTCGCCCGCATCGTCAGGCGTATGGCCGGTACGGCTCGATATCCCAAGATGCTCAGACGTAGCATCTATAGCGGACTTCCGTTGTTCCGATTTCCAATTGACGGGAGAGTGTGTGTCCGCTTCGGAGAGGGAGCGTAAGGTCGTCAAAGAATCTGAGTATTATGAGAGTAAGGTATGAGGAAGAAACATAGTCCCTTTTCAATACTGAGAGAGTATGTGATGACTTTTTTTCCGGGAGTGTGCCGTGGGGAGCCGCGGTCATGACGCATCTGGCACCCGCCAATGATCATGACCGTTGTGGCTGTGCTCTACTCGATGATCCGATGACCGATCCAATGCCG
>KQ962575.1:203332-217904 GCA_001563735.1 Leucoagaricus sp. SymC.cos
GACACGACCCTTGAACTTCGTTTTCGAACGCCGTTCATGGACCATCCAAAATGCAACCGCAAAATAGAGTCTTGCCCACTCTAGACATCGGGACACTTGCGCAAGGACCGCGATTATAGATCACCATAAAGCAATGATCCAATGATCCTAAAGCGGCCTTTACCTCAATCCTCGACGAGTTGCCGGCAGACCAATGTTACCCTATTGACCGTCGCCTTCGTTAACGGGCCGCGTATGATGATGGGCTGAGCGGGTCCTTACCTTCCACTTTCATCACTCTGACAGTCTTCGAGACGTTGCTGTGGTCATATTCGCCGTTGTTGTCAATGGCCCCTCCCCATCAAATGCCAAACCTCCTTCCACCTGCGTGTCTTCTTGAGCAAGCCGCTCAATCGTCAGGATGAATGTATGACGACTTACCTTCCACTGTTGTCACGTTGGTCTGGGCCAGGCTGCCGTAGAGGTTATGATGAACTTCCGTGCGACTGAATCCTCGTCGTCATATGTTGGCAGCTTCGAAACCTTCATTAACGCTCCTTGTACACTTTCGGCGTTCTGTGCTCGTGCTTGCTTCAATGATTCTGAATGGTTTCAGGGTTTCACGACTGATATACTACACTCCGGCAATGACGAGCACTTGATGAGATCCACACCACCTGGTTGAGTCTGACTTGTTTCTCGCCTGGAGAATCTCTGCTCAAAGGCGACCCGCTATGGCGAGAAATCAAGCTCCGATGACAGACAGATGTGGAATAGACCGACTCGGATTGACAAAACAGAATTTGAGGTAGCATCAAGGATGGCACAGGGCGCAGAACTAACGGCGCAGTGGTCAGTTTTTCACAGAACCATGTATAGACTGATACTGACTGTTTGAAAACCCCCGGTGTTGACATGACGGTGCGGGCGTCAGAAGATGGTCCGTATGAGGATTCATCCGAGGGAGCCCTTCGCAGTCCAGGTTGGCCGCAGATATTGAGCTTTTGTTCGAAGGTTCAGATTCGCAGAAGCCAGAGCCACTGGCGAAAGTGTGTTTGTTTCCAAAACCCCAGGGAAGAGAGCGAGCATCAGCTCGGGTCCATCGTCTACCGGTAGGCGAAGTATTTGCTACCAAAGCTCAATTACTGGGTTGATTCGGGTGCATTCTAGGATGAAGAGTTATTGCGGGTGCTGGAACTAGTCAGTCCGTGTCTTCTCATCAAAGACGAGATCTCTCACCCTTGTTTCCCGATTTTGTAAACAAAGAACGATCGATTGGCGAATACGAGGAGACCCGTAGGTGTCGTGGCCGGAGCTTCGTGTCCGACTCGATGAACGTCGTACAGCCTCGGTGTATGGGTCAGTTAACATTCACGGCGGTTGCGTTGACTGGTCATGATGAACCGAATGACCAGAGTACGATGAAGGGGTTGTGGTCGCATTATTGAAGATAGAAATGTGTCTGGAGGCGACATGGGATATTGACGAAACTGTTCAGCCTTAAGGGGGCTGAAAATTCTGTGTGAGTACTAGCTCGCGCGTAGAGAGTCTCGAACTCTTGTGTTCTCGTCTGGGAGGGCCGTTGACACGAGAGAGGATAGACTTTCGTGGACTGTGTTTGGGTTCTCATCGATCAGACCTCGGTTCTCCCGAAATGACTGTATATGGCTCACCTATGGGACGTTCACCGGCCTTCAAATGTTGTTGAGGCTCTTTAGCTGCTTTTCGCTTGTTCTGGTGTTGGTGGCAAGTAGGGAGAGAAGGTGAAAATATGGAACCACGACATACCGGACCCTGACCATTGTTAATGAAAAAGTCCTTTTCAACTGCCACAGAAGATAATCTTCACCATACCTCCTCGTTCTCTTGTTGCAACCATGCCTGCATCTGTGGTATTAACCCCCCATCTAACACACTGCGCCATTACGAAGAGATCCGTGTCCCTTTACAGGCGAAAAAATCTGGGCGACTATCTTTGTTTGGACGAAAAACAAACAACACCCTATAAAACCCAGCAACTACTGGTGTCTTTCACATTTGGACTTTTTTTTTTCCATCTCGCTATGCAGTCCGACCCTACTCCTCAAGGGCGAAGGAGCAGAAGAGCCAACTACAAAGGCCACGGGTGAGTCTCATTGTGTGGCTTTGCCACTGTCACAGTCGATAGTGAAGTTGACCACAACTCCTCAACCACCTTTTCCATTGTCACGGATTATGGACGGTAGTCAAGTTCGCGTCCACCAACCAGTGCCGAGACGCTACCAGCCATATCCATCCTCGTCACCGTCCATTTTACGCCCGAGGTGGAAAGCCTCCTATTTCCCTCCTCCGCCTTGTCCACCATACCCTCCGATCACCGCCGCTTCTTCAGCTCTTCCTCGAGCGATTCCATCCCCTCCACCTCGCCCTCGTGCACCGTGCCCTTTCCAGGCAGACCTCAAGCGGATGGATGAGGTTCTCCACGGTATGGCTGCCATGTGGACTCCTCCCGAAGCGGAGTTCCAGGCCCCTGAAATCACCAAGGAGCATCCAGTGATTGGTGCCCCTTCGCAACCAGCCCCTTCGGATGAAGGGGAAGTTTTGAACGGTGAGACCGTTGCTTGCTATGATGCCCGTTCACTTATAATCTGCAGATGCATAAGATGTGTATCCTCCGCAGAACATGATATAGGCGAATATTATAGTAAAAATATTCTTTCAGTGCTTCATCTACTTATCTGTTATGTTACATCTTCAAATTTGAAGTTTGAGATTTTCATCACCTGTAATAAAAATAATAGTTTCTACCGCCCTTATCATATAACATTTTGTGGAATTCTGCCACCAGTGGGGAATGAAAAAATCTGGTCCAGCCAAATCAGTCCAGACAGGCTGAAGCTGTGAATTTTCTGCATGCTCGAGTTGTCACGGGAATGTTGAAGGTATAACAAACTGTCGGTTCCCGAACAAGCTTCTTAACCGCCATTCATTTTCACCTTCCTCTTTCACTCTTTCACCTCTTTCCTGCACTGCACGTCTCAGCCTCACTCCACACTTTCCTCCGCCATGAAGCCATCTAATTTTTGGACGGCGGAACCAGAGCATACACCAGCACACAGTAGTCGCGAAGCAACGGCCACTACTGGCAAAAGATCCAAGAGAGGTGGTTCTTCCGCCAGACCAGAACCGTCCACGTCTAGTGAAGTCTCACACGACGCCGACGACCATGAAGCCGCTGGCACCCCTCCCAGGAATTTCAATGCAGGAAATGCGCAGTTTAATTTCTCTGTTGACTCTACTCCGCAAGCATGCCAGCAAAGTTCATGTGCGGAACTCAAAGCCGAATTTGCTGAGCTCGAAGAAGGTTATTACTGGCTCCGAGACGAATACATATCCACCTCTAAGGAGTATATACGAGTGATGCGTATGCTTCACGGACGGCTCGAACTCACTTGTGAAAAGTAAGCCGAGTGCCTCACTAACTCTGGCTTAGAAAGCGAACGCTAACCGTGTATTCTAGACACCATGACCCAGGAGAGGCAGCTGAGAAAGCTCTTGATATCATGGAGGAGAAGCTCAAGGACTGCGAGGCAGAACGAGATGATTGGAAAAGAAAATTCGAGGTACGGGACGGATCGCGAGTCTTTTTTTCTTTGACAAAATTTCTTATTCTACTCCATAAAGGAACTGCAGCAGTCGATCGAGAAAGGCCCCACAGCGAGCGTCCAAACTCGTCCCAAGAAGCGCCGACGCTTGTAGTTGCGGTCCCGAGCGCCTGAAAGACAATTTTGAGCGAACGTTGGGACCTTCATTTGCTTCACTCGTAATTAGTTGTAGGAGAACTATTCCGGTGCTGACGCCCGCTTTGGTCATGATCAATAGAAGATGATACGGAAGAGCCAACAGTTACAGCTGCTAGGCTTCAACATTGGCCCGAGACTTTCTGCGGTGGAACTCAGAGGCATGTTGGCATAGATCCGAATGGTGTCATCTGCTATGGTTTAATGGCATTAGGGACAATAGACAAAGACGCTTGCGCATCGCCCACGACCTTAGCTTTTGTGGAACGTACTAGCATTGATGCCTCGTGTCGTGCAAGATAGCCGAAGTAGTCAGAAACAGCCCATTGGGACAAAGCCCCGAAGCCGTAAACTTTGTCACCAGTTTCCTTCCATTGTCACATTGCGAATGCTTTCGTTGAGGAATAGAAGAACAGTTTTTTCGAATATCCGACGACGCAACCTAGCGACTTTGATCACTCTACCATAGATACAGTCCAGGAAGGTATCAAACGCTCAGTCTTTGTCCGCAGTGCTCGATTATTGGCCTAGCGGCGATGCATTCGTGGCCGAGAACCGCGCTCGAGCTCCGGTCAGAACGAGTCCTTCTTAATCAATGAGTGGAAAGTGCGAAAATTCGTGAGTGAGTTGTCCTCAACTGTGAAATTTGTAGAACAAAGCACTCTCGCTAAAAAACAATAGTCGGAACCTCGTGCTCAGGGAACCAGAATAATTGAAAGGGGTCCCTGACGCTGTTAATGATCGATGATCAGTGACGATGACTAAGCGTGGAAACGTGTACGGTGTATAGTTTTCACAGCCATCACTGTGACCATCCTTGTTTACGATCTTAACGACGCGACAAGAAAACCCTTCTAGAAGCGACTGGCTGGTAACTTCAGACCATCCTTGTTGTTGATGACAGACTTAGAGATACGGTCAACATAAAAGACAGCCCCGGTTTCTTCTTCTCTGGAATCATCTCCTATTCCCCGAGCTAGTGCTGGCCACGGTCTTTCGGCGTTCCCTTATTCAGCCTCATCAGCGTTTCAGAGCATTCAGGCGTTTTTAATTCAGAACTTTGTGTGCTATTGCTTCCGCAAGTGCGCTTAGATCTTTGGGCACGTTTTAGGGGTCCAGCTTTTATCTACTCACCGCAGGCCGGTGCTACATATATTACACGACAATCACGACTCGAAAAATTTCACGACCTTCTGGGAACCGCTTTCAAGCCTTGACATGACCGCGACGACGAAAACGACTTTGACGAAACAAACGAACAATACTCTAATCCCCCTTTCACCGCTAAAACGGAATAAAGCCTTCAAAGCTGCTGAATACTCAACATCACCACCCTCTCCTTTATGTGCTGCCGTCAACAAACAAATCCGGCTCAACCCCTCCCTTGCTTATCCCGACTTCGATTTTGTTTCCTATGTGCAACATCGGTCCTATACCATCTCCACCATCGACTTCGGGCGTTCAATGGCCGCTTCATTCCTAGATAATGGAGTACATGATATTCTTGCCGATTTGATATCGCACCTACCTCCACCAATAACTATTTCTCCATCGTTTGAGGTGTGCGATGCTAGGGAGAAGGGCCTTGGGATGTTTTCAACGTCTTTCATTGCGCCTGGTAACCTCATCTTCGAGGAGCACCCGGTTATCATCTCTCCTTACCTCTTAGGGGTTTCAATACCCCTTGCCGAGATGTATACCGAGCTCTTCGAATCGCTTCCCAAGACCGCTTTCGCCCTCGCTACATCTCTGGCTACTTCACATCAAGACGATGTCACGCCTAAATCAACTTCATCTCCTCAGTCACTTCCTCCACCGTCTTTCTACGAGGACCTTATGCAGACCAATTCGGTTGCAGTCGATCTCCTAGTCCCTACCGACACCCCTCATCACGAAGTTCCTCTCCATCGAGCACTTTTCCTCCAACTCAGCCGCTGTAACCACAGCTGTAACCCTAATGCTGTTTGGTCTTGGAGCGCGTCGACATTGACGCTAACTCTCACCGCGTTACGACCCATTCCACCCGGCGAAGAAATCACAATCTCGTACATTTCACTTTCCGGCAACCACGCAGCGCAGCACCAAGCGTTAAAAGATTTATGCGGGTTCGATTGCACTTGCGAAGAATGCACACTGCCATCCTATGTAGCTGCTAATAGCGGAGTGATTGCTGATAAGCATGCGAATCTCGGTTCTGTGGTCACAAGAGCTCACACTTCGGAGAGTGACGAGAACACGGTTATCTGTGATCTTCCCACTTTTGAAGAGTGGTTCCAGGACTTCACACTTCCAGATACGGCACTCATCAATGCGCACAAGGCGGCTCTCCAACACATTGGGCGAGAAAGGATTGCTTCATCTTGCCTCGATGCATCCAATATACCCCTCAAACCTACGTCCCCCAGTGCCACTGCGCAACGTATGGATCACCATGTGGAGGTGATCGCCATGTGTTACGGCGCATTAGGAGATGTCACGAACTTTCGTAGGTGGATTGCCATTTCCAAAGAGGCAAGGTCACAACCTCAGCAAAAGATCGTGTTCAACAGATGGCTCTCCAACCCTCTGTCCTTTCCCTTGTGGGCAAGGAGGAAGCAGAAGGTGTAAATACGGATTGAGGTTCATAGGCTATTAAAACCTAAGTAAATTAATCTGTATCTATTAGATGATTGTCTGGTATTGTATCATGTACTTTACGGATGTTATAGTCGATTGCTGTAATCAATGAGTTACCGCTTTGTACCAGGAATGTTGAGGATGAATCAAGCAAAATTGATGCAAACCACCAAGCGTCTGCCCACTGAGTCACTCATCGGGGTCAGCTGTCCTCGCTTCAATTCCTAATGCCCAATATTCCATCGTTCCCGGTGATTAAATCACAGCCACATTCTGGGCTTTTCTCGCTTGCTCAGCCTCCTGATCTTAGTACCCTAGTGAGCCGACGAATCTCGCTGCCTGTACTCCATCAGCCCCGAGATGTAGCTGGAGAAGGTGAAGGGGGGGGATTGGTTCGATAACAACTTCATCTCGGTCTCATCCTTCTCAGATACCTTCACCTTCTTACCCATCAAGGTACTCCACACGCAGTAAGCAGGTTCGTTCTCACCTGACGTACGAAGTATAGGAAGTAGAGTTGAAGCACTGAACGTTTCTTTCTATTTCAGGGACGTGTCATTCCTGACATCACTCAAGTCCTATTCGAGAGATACGATTGATCCAAACGAATGGCTCCATGGCGTCTTTGTCAGTACAGCTCTGCTTATTTATGCGCATGATTCGGAAGAATGGGCTGTCTAACAACTTCCACGCTTAAACGCCATAATGTCTGGTCCTAGCATCGAATAATCCACTCCTTAGGTATTGACGTTTAAAGTTTAACACTATGAGATACATCACGTCCGTGATCGCACCTCGCCACATGAGAACCTTAGTGGGGCTTCAATTCTTACTCTATCATTGATGTTTTCCCAACGTCCTCCTACACATCATAAAGCGCTCAACAAAAAGATTAAAGATGGATATCAATTCCTCACTCCTCCGACGCGATGCATCCGGACGACAGCACTACCTTCCCTGTTCTCCCCGCTGAAGTCTGGTATCGTATTGCGTCATACATCTCGATACCCAAGTCTTAGCACTTTAAGTTATACGCTCTCAACCGACATTTCCTTCACTTCTATCTCAAAAAGAAATGATATAGGAAGTTGGCTCTTACCTATGAGTATGAAGTAAGCTTGCGTCGGCCTACACAGACTCGTTGACGAAACAGTCGAGGTACCTCAAGTCAGTCCCACCCTAGCTCCGTTTGATAATCGCTCATCTTTACCGCGTACATCTGGATTGAAAGAGATACGCCAATGATCTCTGAGATCCCAAAGCATCTAGAAATCAGCTTCAGTAACAATGCGGTCACGAGTTCCCTCAGCTACAATTCGAGCAATGTCCCCATTCAACCCCATTCGAGGACTATAAACGGCTCATAAACTCACTTGCTGCCATGGATCGACGGCTAAAGACTCGCGTTATACCGTGCCATCCGTCATTGGACAACATCATAGCAACAGTATCACGACTGACGGGTCCTGGATATTGCCACCATGCGTCCCCGGTCTGAGAAGGTCAGCCTTGGATAATTACCTCCTCATTGGCATGACCGAAGCATGGAAATCCTCAAAAGACACGTTAACTATCCTATCCCTTCAAATCCACGCTGGATATCTCCTTGATCACTGCTTACCCGACCTCACATTCCCAAAAGATTTGGATATTGGTGTTTTTCCGCCCCTGATCCGCAAGGACAGTTTCACCAAAGAGTTCAACCGAAGTTCAACAATCTGCTGCAGCTTGAGGCTGAGAGATGGCAATTTCCTTTGCCTCGACTTCGATCGATGGCGATTGCAATGGATATCCCCGAAAATGTTGATCATTTCGACGTGTTGTGCCCAAAGACGAATACAGTCGTTCAGTTTTACTTAACCAGAAGTCCTAATGTCCCGTATGCTCACTGATATTCTGCAGGTCTCAACGATATCCTTGGAAACGATATTCTTCTTGTATTCTCAGCTCGAGAGTCTCTTTGCAAGGTTCACAAAGAATGGCATGATTCCACCCCTCAAGAATTTGAGGATCAACGTCCGTATCCTCACCCCTCATATTCTGCGTTTGCCCTCCCATTCTTTTCTTCAACTCAAATTACTTAGCCTGGGGTGCAGCGATATTGGCATGAATCAATGGTCCACTTTCCCATCAAGTCAAATAATAAACATCCTCTTTCCTGACTTTCTCATTCCTCGTGATGGACAATGTCTCAACCGTCTACTACGCAGGATTTTCATGAACTTACAAAGAATGTTTTGTTTTCGAAACCAGTTTGTTTAATAGGTGTGGTTTAGTCCTTTTTCGTAGACGTAATAATGAAATGCGGAAAAAACGCTCCAAGAGCTGGTTCATTTTGAGTATGGTCAGACAGATTGTAAAGGTCGCAGGTCATACCTTGACATGTCTTTCGAGATTTCACGACGAAGTAAATCAATTCGTATCTCTATTAGACAACTGGTATTGTATCATACACTTCGCGAATGCTGTGGTCGATTGCCGGTTTCTTGTGTTTCGTTCCATAAATGCGGAGAAAGAGCTCGATGTAAACTGTCCAATAGTCCAAAACGTAAATGAGAAGAGACAGCGGGGACACAAGCGTCTACCCCGTGGGCCCAATGACACCCGCAACCATTTCTATTCCCATGTCTTCCAACACCTGCTTACCCTTCAATGCCCAATATTCCAACGCTCCCGGTCGATTAAACCACAACTGATCTTGGATCTTCTTCATTTGCGCAGGATCTCTCCAATTGCGAGGTTCATTGAGCGGTACCCCGGTCTGCTCGGTCTTGCTGCGATCCCGCCCTCTTGAAGTAGATGGAGAAGTTTCGTGAGGTGGAGAAGAGGTAGGTGGAGGTGGATGGTCGGATGACGGACTTTCTTCCTTTTCCGATGACTTGTCCTCGTCTTCATCCTGCTCAGAAACCTTCAGCTTCTTCTTCGGGCTTTCGACAGTGGTCCCCGAAGATTCTGTGCCTTCCGACAAATTGCTGATAAGCATGCGAATCTCGGTTCTGTGGTCACAAGAGCTCACACTTCGGAGAGTGACGAGAACACGGTTATCTGTGATCTTCCCACTTTTGAAGAGTGGTTCCAGGACTTCACACTTCCAGATACGGCACTCATCAATGCGCACAAGGCGGCTCTCCAACACATTGGGCGAGAAAGGATTGCTTCATCTTGCCTCGATGCATCCAATATACCCCTCAAACCTACGTCCCCCAGTGCCACTGCGCAACGTATGGATCACCATGTGGAGGTGATCGCCATGTGTTACGGCGCATTAGGAGATGTCACGAACTTTCGTAGGTGGATTGCCATTTCCAAAGAGGCAAGGTCACAACCTCAGCAAAAGATCGTGTTCAACAGATGGCTCTCCAACCCTTTGTCCTTTCCCTTGTGGGCAAGGCGGAAGCAGAGGGGGGTAAATACGGATTGAGGTTCATAGGCTATCAAAATCTAAGTAAATTAATCTGTATCTATTAGACGATTATCTGGTATTGTATCATATACTTTGTGGATGCTATAGTTGATTGCTGTAATCAGTGAGCTACTACTTTGTACCAGGAATGTTGAGGATGAATCAAGCAAAATTGGTGTAAACCACACAATAGCCTGAAATGTGAATGAGTAGAGACACCAGGGTCACAAGCGTCTACCCACTGAGTCACTCGTTGGAGTCAGCTGTCCTCACTTCAATGCCTAACGAGAACACCAAGCATTTGAAACTCAGCAATCAATTTCACACTATAAATACTCCCATATCTCAATCCCTAGCCTACTCATCCCTCCTGGTTCCTAATTTTGTCCACAATCGTCAGTGATAATGGACAGAGATCAACATGCTAATGCTACTTCATCACTCGATGGTTCTATTCTAGTGCGACAAATATACTTGCCAAAATGTGTCCTCCGATTTTCGTCCACAACTGTCCGACATACCTACCTTGTCCGCGCTCAGCGTTCAAAGCCGAACACTAAGTATGTGCTTGTTCTGTGCCACTTCGTACTCGCAGTCGAAGATCATCGATCATCAAGCGGCCCAAGCGGGTTAGCTTGTCACATCACATGCACATGTCACACTCGCGATGTTATGCGCACCGCCACAGCTCGAACCCAATCATTGTAGTCTCGAATCGTCGACTTTGAGCTACTCAAGCAGTCCTCACATTGCATAGTCGACGTCTACTGAATTGCGATCCAGTGTTTTAGAACACCCTCCCATCTTTGGAGACTTATTCCAATGGGGCCGATGTACTAGGTCCACGGTCATTTTTTGGATTTTCTCTTGAGTAGCTGTCGAACGAATTGAGGCCGATCTAGTTCTTTCAAGCTCCAGTCCGCAGTAGATCCCCGCAGCGTATTGAACAGCACAGCCTTGGAAGAAGCATGTGTGAAAAGGATGAGAAGAATCGAGGCTTTGCTCTGGCATTATCGAGAAGAGCTGATCAGGGTTCTATCGTCAAAGCGTCTGATCACGAGTTACTGGGCGTCAAACACATCGCCAAGGGTGTGGACAGGATCAATTCCCCCCTTACCTTGTTTCCTCTCCCCGCTCCCTACTTCAATCAGAATCGTTCCACTATGAAGGGCGCTGGAAAATCTTTAAGTTCGTCCTCAAAGGTATTGAAAGTCGACGAGAGAAAAGATCCAAAGATAGTCGTCCAGCACAGAGGGAGCTCTACCACGAGCCTCGATAGCCTCGATATGGACGACTTGCTCGACAAAATATACGATGGTAAACAGGAGATTGTATCATCAAAAAGGTCGAGTCAGTGCACCGACAAGCTAGGGAATCGTATCAGTGCCTCGACTTGTGGACTAGCTGCTTTGAACTTCGCGCGGATTGCTTTCAAACTCGAGAAAGACGAGGGTATGCAGGGACTTGAGCTTTTGAAAGAGATTCTGTCACGTAAATCGGTTGAGGTGCTATTTTATATATCACTCCTCTAGGGTAGGACTAGACTCACTCAGCTGACTTTAGGAGATCACTTCGATCTGCGACTACTGGAAAAGCAATTCTCATCTTGAGATTGAAGAGCTTCTGAAGGTTCCTGTCTTCAGAAGTACATTGTCCCTGCAAACATGCAGTTACAGTGAGCCGACCAAGCAGCGCTTTTACGATCTCTTGCTGTGAGTACTGTTCTGGGTTTAACCATCTCCAGCAATAACACGGTTTTCTGACATTTAAATTAGGGATTTAGACGACGTGTCGCCCGAGCGTTCTACAGTTGTCATAATTACAAGACCTCCGGAAATCGTCGCTTGCCTGAAGACTCGAGTCGCTGACAGAGACGTTTATGTCGTCTTCGATTCCCATCCCCGTCCCAGCCATCCTGACGGCCTGGGTTTTATCATCAATCCCAATATAAAAATGGCCGCTACTTATCTGAGTGATCTCCTCCCGTTCGACGAAAGCCTCCTTCGCGACCCCGAGCTCCAATGGCAGGCGCAACTCCTTGGGTATTTCTCCGGGCACGTCCTCTTGCCTCTGGAAGAAGAGCCATCCACGACCGAAATGTTGCTCGAGTCGAGTTTGGCGCTTCTATCCGCTTATGCAGACATTGCCAGCGAGAAATCCCGAGTTTCCGAGTTACGCGAGAAAGTTGAGGAGCTTGAGAGGCAGCAGCGCTTTTTGGAGGAGAGAGCTAGACACCTCGAAAAGCGCCGTTTGGAAGATTACGAGTATTATCAAACCGTCCTTCGCATCTATAAACGAGACGAGAATCCACGTCACAAGCAATCTACCTCTACTTCTCAATCGCGTCGCAACTCCCACAAGCCGCCTCCCATGTTTCCCTCTTCTGAGCCTGCCCATCGTCAGCCTTCGCGCTCCGGGAATGATGATGGCGAATGGCAGGTTGTCGGCGAGAAAGACAAAGGGAAAAATCGTTTCGAATTATTCAACATCGGGTTGCCACTCATGGGGAAAGGGAGCCAAAGTTATGCCTCTGTGGCCTCCAGTTCCCGCCGAGAGGACTCGCCTCCTCTTAGAGACCAACCAGTGACCTCTGATTCACCATCCATGCCGGGGGGGCTTGCTGATCCTCTGGCCACAATGAACGATCTCGACCGTGATACCGCGATCGCGATGGAGTTACAGCAAGAATTTGAGCATGAAAACAAACAACTCGTTGAACAGAAGCGTCAACTTGAGCAGATGGTTCGGCCTACTTTCGAGTGTTCAATATGCTTCGAGGAATACGTTGAAGATTCTGTTGCTCGAATTGATGACTGTAATCATTCCTTCTGCAGAGAGTGTCTACGAGGTCACGCCAAGGCCAAAATTGAAGAACGACGTTTCCCCATTCATTGTCCGATGTGTATCGCAGATAGGGATAATTTGAAACCAGGAGGTTAGCCGTATGACACCCGATTGCTAGAAGATAACTGAACCCACCTTATGTTCCAGTTGTCGATGACTTCCTCATACAACAAATCGGTGTGTCGGATGATGACTATCGAATCTTCGAAGAACTGCAGATCGCATCTTACTGTGTGCCGCTCCATTGCCGCCGGTGAGTCCCATCCCGAATGTCAAGGACCAGGGAGGCCCAAGTTTATGATATCAGATGCAAGAAAACAATGCTCGTTGTTCGCCAGGAGCTTGATGAAACAAAGATCCTTTCTTGCCCGTGGCCCGGGTGCAATTATGTATGGTGCAAGGCTTGCCAGCAAGCGGTTGAAGTCGGAGGACCACCGCACTCCTGCGATGGCTCGTCCGAGCTCCAACACTTGATGCAAGAGCAAGGGTGGAAGAAATGTCCTGGTAAGCTTTAACTGTCGGTGTCATAGCTGAGGTTCTCGCTCACACTCCGCATAGGTTGCCAGACGCCTGTTTTGAAAACTCAAGGCTGCAACCATATGAGTGTGAGTATCCCCTTCGGAAAAAGATGATACCTTTGTTCACGACGTCCTCGCGACACAGTGCATTGCTCCGGCTTGTAACACGTAAGATCTAGCGACGCATCCCTTATCTGTTTCTTATCTGTGCTTTCAGCCACTTCTGCTACTTGGAAGGTTATATTATCATCAAGGGCGGGACTCGGTCGGAAATTGGGAACGCGATTAACGCTCACTATCGGAAATGTAAGCTGTTTGATTACAACTGAAGGATGCGCTCCGCGGGGTTGTGTCGCGTCGGTTCGAGATTTGAATACATTATTTTGATAATTGTATCATACACAAATGGAACATATCACTTAGCACATTTTTTGACACCTGGAGTGGGCCAAGATCAGTTGAGTGTATGATCATGAGCAAGCAAATGAATACTGGAAATATATGTACCCGGGACTGTTAGTCGTTCCTGATATGCCAAGTACTGGTATTTATGGCGTCTTCAATACTGTCCACGGATGGTGTGAGCAGGCAATGAACTCAAAAACTTCGTGTTCAGCTCATCGGAATGGAATATTATGTGGCATTAATGCCCAATATTCCATCGTTCCCGGTGATTAAACCACAGCCGCGTTCTGGGTTTTTCTCGCTTGCTCAGCCTCCTGATCTCAGTGCCCTAGTGAGCCGACGAGTCTCGCTGCTTGTACTCCATCAACTCCGAGAAGTAGCTGGAGAAGGCGAAGGGGGTGGGGGGGCAGTTAGTCCGATAACAACTTACTCTCGCTCTTATCTTTCTCAAATGCCTTCACCTTCTTACTCATCAAGGTACTCCACACGCAGTAAGCAGGTTCGTTCTCACCCGACATACGAAGTATAGGAAGTAGAGTTGAAGCGAACCTTTCTTTCTATTTCAAGGGACGTGTCATCCCTGACATCACTGAAGTCCTATTTAAGAGATATGATTGATGCAAACGAATGGCTCCATGGCGTCTTTGTCAGTGCAACTCTGCTCATTTGTGTGCATGATTCGGAAGAATAGGTTGTCTAACAACTTCCACGCTTAAACGCCATAATATCTGGTCCTAGCATCGAATAATCCACTCCTTAGGTATTAACGTTTAATGTTTAACACCGTGAGATCCATCACGTCCGTGATCGCACCTCGCCACATGAGAACCTGAGTGGGGCTTCAATTCTTACTCTATCATTGATGTATTCCCAACTTCTTCCTACACATTATAAAGCGCTCAACCAAAAGATTAAAGATGGACGTCAATTCCTCACTCCTCCGATGCGATGCATCCGGACGACAGCACTACCTTGTTCCCCCCGCTGAAGTCTGGTATCGTATTGCGTCATACATCTCGATACCCAAG